>JAHDIT010000006.1:0-214136 GCA_019232045.1 Ogataea degrootiae
TAATCAAGTTAAGTGATTAATTCATAAAGAATATTTCCAATTACGAACTAAAGTTTATAAAGTCAAAGTTAAAACGATTAGTGTGCCCGATTCGTTATAACCACCTGTAAGGAATCAGGCGCTATTTAATATAGAGGACGCCTTGATGAAGGATAACGATCCCTTTTTCCCTTGTTGATTACTCTATTGATTACTAAGCAGAGTAAAAGTTTCTCTGAAGATTGTCGACAACTTCGTCGACGTTCAATCCTTATTTCAAATATGTTTGTATTTCCTTATTATTGTTTTAGATCCCTTTCCGAGAGGAGGGGGGGGAAGTTTTCTAGAAGTTCATTAGAGATAGTTTAGTTTAACTTCTAACTAAGTTAAACTAAACTATCTAAAAAACTTCTAGAAAACTTCCCCCCCCTCCTCTCGGAAAGGGATCTAAAACAATAATAAGGAAATACAAACATATTTGAAATAAGGATTGAACGTCGACGAAGTTGTCGACAATCTTCAGAGAAACTTTTACTCTGCTTAGTAATCAATAGAGTAATCAACAAGGGAAAAAGGGATCGTTATCCTTCATCAAGGCGTCCTCTATATTAAATAGCGCCTGATTCCTTACACCACCTATAAAAGCCCTTATGGCCAAGTTGGTAAGGCGCCACACTAGTAATGTGGAGATCCTCAGTTCAACTCTGAGTGAGGGCATTTTTTTACTTCCTGTCAATTTCTTTATTGGCTGTATTTTGTTTAATCGTAGGAGAGGCATTACACTTGTATACGATACTCATTCCCCACAAAGCGTAGCTTGAATCTAATTCTTTAAAGTTTGTAAATTTTATAGAGGCAAAGAAGTATAGGGTCCGTAAGAGATCGGCTATAAAAACACACTAAAAGGGAAAAGTATATAAACAATGTAAAAGCAGATTATAGGTATAGTTGATTTAAAGATTGCAGAAAAAGCACATTATTAGTTCAAATCTTGGAACTCGTAGACAACAGATGGAGTATCCTTAATTTGCTTCAAGTAAGCATCAACTTTAGTAGCAATCTTTTCCTTGTTGTAACCGAAGAAGTCGTAGCAAACCACACCTGGTAATGACTTACCGAACGTTTTCATATTAATACCAGCAGTGGCGTATCTTTCCCAGCCGTTTGGAGCATAAGCTTCGACAATAACAGTTGGAATCATTTGTTGTCTCATTAGGACCGAGTGTCTGTATTCAGCTGATTGTTGTTCAAACAATCTTTGACATGGGAATGAAACAACTCTGACGTTGTAACCTTGGGATCTTAAGATAGCAGCGGAACCCATGGCGAAGCACATTTCTGAACCAACACCAATGATAATTAAATCCTTCTCGGTATCTGGGATGTTAAAGTCATCAAAGACGTATGCACCGAACTTAACGGCATCTCTCTTTGAGTTTTCTGGATACTGAACCAAGTTTTGTCTTGATTCAGAGATGATTGAAGAGTAACCTTCAGCTTCAATAGCAACTTCATAAGCACCAGCAGTCTCTAATGAATCAGCTGGTCTAATGTAGTATAGGTTTGGTAAGGCTCTATAGAAGTTAGCTAGGGCAATAGGCTGATGGGTTGGGCCATCTTCACCAGTACCAATAGAATCGTGAGTACCAACGTGGATAACTTTCAAGTTCATTAAAGCACCCATTCTAACGGCAGGAGCAGCATATAAGTAGAACATGTAGAATGTTGAAGTAACTGGAATAAAAGTACCTTTGTTATAAGCAGCAATACCGTTGGCGATAGCACACATGGCATGTTCTCTGATACCGTAATGGATGTAACGCCCAGTATAATCACCATTCAAGCCACATGCAGTTTCTTTCTTTGGATCTTGGAAATCAACTTTGCCTGGCCAGATCATGTTGACTGATGGAGATAAATCAGCAGTACCAACCAAGAATTGGTTCAAATGTTGAGCGATTGGGTTCAAGACTAAACCACCAGATTTTCTAGATGGAGTGTCAGCGGTTGGGAATGAAGTTGGAATGTAATCTTTCCAGTTTGCTGGTAATTCACCTTTAACTCTTGATTTGAATTCAGCAGCCAATTCTGGGTATGCGGCCTCATAAGAAGTAATCAATTGATCCCATTGGGCTTCATACTCTTGACCTTTTGGTTTGATATCTGAGAAAAATTCGTACATCTCATTAGGAATGTAGAAAGTTTTATCAGCTTCAATACCAACGGTTTCTTTGAATTTCAGCACATTTGCAGCACCAATATCAGCACCATGAACAGCGGCAGTGTTTTCCCATGGAGTGCTCAAACCAATAACAGTGTGAATGTTGATTAAAGTTGGCTTATCAGACAACTTGGCATCTTCCAAAGCTTGAACAATAGCATAAATATCCATGGAACCATTTTCAACGTCAATAACGTTCCAGTTACAAGCAATAAACTTAGCATTGATATCTTCGGTGTTAGTCATATCAACTGAACCATCACAACTGATTTGGTTGTTATCGTAAGTAACAACCAAGTTGTTCAATCTCATAGAACCAGCAAACGAAATGGCTTCTAAAGCTGGACCTTCTTGTAAACAAGCATCTCCAACCATACAGAAGACAGTGTTATCAACAACAGGGAACCCGTCTCTGTTGTAAGTTGCAGCCAAGTTCTTGGAGGCAACAGCCATACCGACAGCATTAGCAATACCTTGACCTAATGGACCAGTGGTAACTTCAATAGCTGGGTGTTCAATTTCTGGGTGACCAGGGCACAGTGATTCTTCTTCAGCAGAGTGGTAAGATTTTAATTCTTCAAGAGTCATGTGAGAGTAACCAACAAGGTGGTTGAAAGCGTATTGGAATAAACAGGTGTGACCATTTGATAAAATAAATCTATCTCTGTTGAAGTATGATGGGTTTTCTGGGTTGTATTTCATAACGTACTTGTAAAGGGCAAAACCAATAGCGGCCATACCGTTTGGTCCACCACCGTGACCACCCTTGTAATTGTGAACAAGGTCAACGATAAGGTTTCTGTAGTATTTTAGCATGAAATCAAACTTTGATTGATCTTGCTTAGCTTGAATCAAAGAAGCTGCGGATTCCGTAACAGTCATTTTGGATAATTTATTATTGTATCTTTGGGTATCGATTGTATTAGGACTATCTTTACTTCATAACTCGACAATTTAAAGGCGCAATATTTTCTTGGGTAGAATTGAAGAGCTATTTATACATTATTTGTATAAATTTTTGACAAGATGACTTCCAATTGTTTGGATCCGTCAGGTCGGATGCTTTTGGGGGGACAGTCGAACTTGCCACTGTGGAAGTACCAGGGGTGTATGTCCTTTTTCATCGACTGTATGGAGAAGGGTATGAAATGGGTAATAAGTAGTTTTTCACTCGGAAGAAAGATACTCTCATTTAACCATTTTTGGCTATGTAGGAGCACCTAGGGGAGTGAGAATCACGCGAAATTAACCAAATTGGGACAGACAGCCATAGCTTGAACTTTTTTCTGGAGAACAACGTCGCATCAACTAGCAGCACGAAGCACCAGGCGGGTTTCGTGGAGTATATAAATTCCAGATGAGTGCTGTGGGTCGATCCATCGATCCATCCACCCATTCATGAACTGTCTCCTGGTATGCTATCACCATCTTTTGTTACCTATTACAAATCTTCAGATTTTTAACATCCAGTGATCAAGAGAGAGAAATGTAACCAACTTCTGTTACCTGCAGGTTTGTTTGAATATCAACTCGTTAACCAATTGATCCATGGATCGATCGACTAACAGATGCATCTGCACCCCAGTTCAAATTTGTCTCCAAATATTTCCCACCTAATTTAAAGAGCTCCAGCTGATCAACTCTTAACAGATTGGGCTTCAGGCGTCGCCGACCTAAAGTTTTGGACGGCTGAGGGGACTATTAAAGCAGTTTGCGGAGAACAATAGCCTTACTTTATCTTCCCTCATTTTCCCTCGAACGCGGGGGACTGGCTTTTTTCTCACGAGGGATGTCAAGAATCCAGCCAGTTGCCAGGATTCAACAGAACTTCCTCAACGTAAATCAGATGCTTCGCATTTGGAGCGGAATACTTCACAGTCAACCTCTGAATCATAACCTGGAAATTCATATACGATACATAAGATGGCTACCCGGGGTATGAAATTGTGACCCTGGTTCCCCTCAAAGTAACTCCGATCTAGTCCTGATCCTTTGTAGGCTTTCTGTAGGCCTGTGATAAAGAGCGTGCGACGGCTGAAAAATTTGTGAGCCGAAAATTCATGTAAATTTTGGCGTCACTTTCTTTCGCAGGTTCAATTTGGGCCTGTTAATTAAAATGCCTGTTTGTCTATATTTGAAACCCTTTTAAACTCATCGATATATCACTAAAGGAACAGTCCGAAAACGTTATCCCAAAAGATATAACACTCGAAATTTTTTGAAGAAGATTATAGTATTATTTCTTGTGCCAATCTTTTTAATACCAAACAAAAGATCGCACAGCTCTTAAAATTAGAAGACATTTACAGTCATGGGTTCAAAGGAAACAACAAAACCCATTAAGGCAAATAGAGTGAAAACAGGTTGTTTAACATGCAGAAACAAACGTAGAAAGGTATGCACTATTTTTTGTCGTGAATTAGATCAATATGGCAGTTCAAATACTAACAAAACAATTTCAAATACTTTAGTGTGACGAAATCAAATCCATTGACAAAGAGTCAGATAAACTTAAATGCCAATACTGTATGTTAAAAAACTTTGAATGTATATGGCCTGCCACCGTTTTTGGTCCGGTGTTTGTTAATACTTCTATAGAAGATGGTGAATCCATTAAAAGAAAAAAGTTAAGTCAACCCAAACCAGAGAACATTTCAGGCGGGTTGAGTGATTTTATGAATACTACAAAACAAAAGATAATTGAAAACGGAATACTCAAAGTACCAGCAATAAAGTCAGACACCAATATTAATATCGTATCAAACCAAAATCACTCTCATAATGGACGGACAGATTCATCGAAGCTTAATAATGGACTAACTATGAATCATTCTTCACGCACCACTTCAAAATCGATTTCCTCATCAATCTCTAATCCAAATCCAGTACCAATAACTGCCAATAACTTACAGGCAAATAATGACTTACAAAACCTTAAATTTAACCAACCGGATGCCATTCCAATAAATAATAATCTCAGTAACATCAGAAATGAAACACAGGGTCTAAAAAAGACTTCCAGTGTTTTGAGTTTAAAAAATTATAACTTTAATTTGATACAATCATTGTCCCCTGGTCAAGGAACTGGTACAGGTCCTGGTGGTACTGGCCCTAGTATCCAGAAAACAGCACCAATCACACCTTACCTTTCTCATTTATCTCCTGCTGCCAGTAAATTTTTACCACAGCAACAAAGAGCTGGACACTCAAGTGAACTTCCTCCAATCCCGATACAGAATCCAGGAAATGTTGATGAGTCACCAAATAGCTCATACCAACCTGGACCAGTGTCACAATATTCAATGACACATTCATATCCACACACACACCCAAATTTGAATCATCATCGACATTTGCACCACCAGCAACATCCCGCAACACATCAAAATCAACACCAACCACCTCTTCCACTACAAGTCGGAGCTCCACAATATGGTCAGCCATTTGATCAAACTCCTAAATTTTCCGATTTTGGTTTCGATGAAATAGAATCTCCACGTTTTGATTCTATGAAAAGGGATGCACTTGACTACAACCAATTTGTTGACTTTTTAGGTGATTCAGAACCAAACTATTATGAAATCCCTGATACTCTTCGTGACTTTATGTATTTAAATGCAGCTGCTTCATCATTAACAGACAATAATAACGATCTAATTAACAACCAAACCAGTTTTTCCATCAACGGTCAGAACTCTACTAATCCCCAACAAACATTAATACCAAAAAGACCATCCCAGCATATTGATTTTAAGAACGAATCTCCAATCTCTTTGCCTTCTGATGTCCCTCCAGCCGACGAATTTAAGCAATACTTTCAATCAGAATCCTTTCAAAACGTTGAACCACCTTACATTCCTGAAACTGAGCGTATATTACTAATGAAGAACTTTGTGGAGGAAATCTCTCATTGGCTAGATATGTTTAACAAGGAACGCCATTTTGGAACTATTATTCCTGCCATGGCGTTAGACTGTCCTGAATTGATGTATTCTATACTAGCAATCAGTGCCAAACAATACGAAGCAACGCATAGCAATTATCCTAAAGACAGAGCCATTTATTTATACCAGTTTGCATTACAACAACTAGTCAGCACAACTACTACTCCAACACCTGATAAGAATGGAGCTAGTAATAATAACAACCATGGTGATTTCAGCAAAATATCGGTTTCTGAATCCGGTATCCTACCAGCCTGTGTTCTTCTGTGTCTTTTTGCCATGATGTCCTCTGCCCCCAGAACATGGAGACGTAATTTGGAAGGCTGTTTTGTCTTATTCAAAACCCAAGGAATACATGGGTTTGCTAGCCCTTTACAAAGAAGTGTCTTTTGGTCATTTATCCGAATGGATGTTTGTTCTGCAGTTATTGGTGAACAAGGCACGATCACGGGATCAAGATTCTGGCTCCCACCTAATTCATCAATTTATGAAGCGGAAAGATTATTCAAGAATGAGTTAAATAATGAAAATTGGGATATGTATGCCAATTATATGGTTTTCTTAGTTTCAAGGGTGATGAATCTAGTTTCATCCACTGATCCATCTGTTGATTTTGAAAAAGAATGGAAATTGTTATGGGAGGAAATCAAACGTTGGGAAATTAATAAACCTATTGGAATGAAACCAATTTATGAAAATGATGATCCAACTACATTTGCTTTCCCAAAGATTTTATATTCTAACGGTGCTGCTGTTTCTGGTAACCAAATGTACCATATGGCTACTATACTGATGATTCAGAACAAACCTCGCCTATTGAAATTGAATACTTTGCCAAATGACGAGATTGACAGCAGAAAGATGTCACTTCACGTGGTTGATTCTCCTTCAGCTTCTTCTCCAAACAGTGTCAAGAGCACGACCCCTGCGGATACCAGCAACAGCAAAAACAACGACACGGAACATAATAACAACAACTTCGGTGGTAGTAATAATGGGAACAACAATAGTAGCTACCAAATTCACTCCAAATCATTGACTTGGCACGCCAGAAGAATTTGTGGTATCGGGTTCAGTAACTCTGATCATGGGGCTTACACCAATTCTTTACAACCTTTTTGGGTTGCTGGTAAATTAACAAGTTCTGTTACTGAACATAATTTGATCTTGAAACATTTAAACTCTATTGAGAAAGAATGTGGATTTCCCACGAAGAATAGATGCAAAGATTTGATTGAATATTGGAACGGCAATATTTGAAAGCTGAATGTCTCCGAGAATTTACTCTTTTACTTAAATAGATGAAACTAATAGCAATTGTATACTAATAATAAAGTTGAACCCAAACAGTAAAAATGAACCTTAAAATTTGGCCATGGGATCTTCATGATAATGTGCATCCCGAAAATTCAGGCTTATGCTTCAGCCTGTGATAGTATATTTTATGAAATACTCCATTGAAAGCAAATCCAACATCTTATCCTATAGACCCGTAAATTTACGATACATACAACTCATCTTGTCAGTTTCCCCGGATTGTGGGATATTCAAAAGACGCAGATGACTCCGATGATTGAAAAAATGTGAGAGTTCTCGAGCAAGTCAGATCATAATTTGTGGGGTGACATAGAAAAAATTCAAGCTATCGTGCGGCGCTCCTTTCTTTTTGGCAATTGAATTGCTTTGACATTCAACGCTTTTTGTTTTTAGTTTAAAGCCATCCACCAATTATCAGTTGACTTGAGTTCTCTGAAGGGATGACTCTCCAGAGCAAAATATCTGATGATGGAGACCACTAGGTCTTTTAATTTTTGATTGTATGTTCTTCTTCCTCAGAATTCTTCTCTTCCATACTATAAATAAAAGTCAGCCTAGCCCTCGGCAGAATTCCCCGGATTCTATATATAGCCTTCCTAATCCATAGTAAATAGGATATTCCCATACTCTCCACATACACCCCAGATTTTCTTTTTGTGTATTATTCTATTCAATATATACCTCTATTATTTTCCGAAAAATACACAGAAATATTTGTTATGTTTACTGATCATATCCAAAACGAACGTTCTTACAGCTCATTGTTGTATTCATTAGCTTCAAATAGTCATCATTTCCAGCACTCCAAAACTATCAACCATAGTCCTTTCGCTTCTCATCCTTCATCCCCAAAAGCGTTAAGTCCTTCCCACAGTACCTCATCGCTACACTTCCTACAAGACGAACCCATCAAAAAGAAACCACTCTCAATGCAGAACTCACTGCTGAAATACTTGCAAGAATCCAGAGAGCTTGCTTCATTACAAGACAATCCTGGTGCTCTATTGTCAACTATACAGATGTTCTATGCCGCTGAGTTTACTGGCGAGATTGAAGCATCACACTTAGCTTTACAATACAACAAAGTTACCAAAACTTTCAAGAACAATACACCAGATTCAATATTGCTGTTGGGGTCTGAGAAAGATTCTGGTTATTCTTTGATTTATTTAGCTAACAGCTTCAAGAAAATCAAACCAGATTTTAAGATTTATGGATTAGTTAATAAATTAGGGATCTCAACAGAAGAAATTGAAATTATCAAATACTTGGTGTCATTATCAGGAATTTCCCAAATTCACTTAACCTTTTCAGATAAAATCTCAGAACAACTATCTAATCTGAGATCTAAGCACCATATAGATTGGGTGATATTACAACATACTTCAAACTTGCGTAACATGGACTACATTCGGATGATGGAGTCGTTAGGAGTTATTCAACCAGGTATGGTCGTTTTCAAAATCAACGATTTCCCAAAATGCGAAAAATTTGATGATTATTTGTTAGGTACTCCACTATACAGAAGACAACATAATGACGAAAACAAATCCTGGTATAACGGTAGTTGGAATTTGGTTTACGGAGTCTTAGAAGGCACTGATGATGGCGCTTATCCTGTTTTCGCAAAGTGTTTAGACTATTTGAATTCTTAATACTTGTGTTCTTTTCTTCTCATGAAATTAATCTATTAACTAAATTTATTTTGCTATTATATATTTTTACTACTAATATGTCTATATAAATATTGCTCAAACAATTTCGTGGCTTCTCCAAAAGACAGATATTTGTTTTTACTTTAATCCTACTTTTTTCTTGTTGTTGTCCCTGTAATTATTTGGGCTAGTTACTCAGCTTTAAGACTTCCGAATTGGGAAGAGAAACGCGACGGTCACAACGAACGGACAAAACAGGGGACGGAGACGCGTCCCTCAAAATAGAAGAAACTGTCAGGATCTGGCTATATTTAGATAGGGTTAACAATAGAATATATTTCCACTGCTCTCCCAATAGGGAGAACTATTATATAAACATGTACAGGAGAAAGCTATAAAGTGGTTATATACCAGAATGTGTAAGAGTGGTGAACCAGCCAACCGGATTACGGTGTGACGTGTCTAGTATGTCTCGGACGATGTGATTACCTAATCTATATCCCGCATATCCCGATTACCTAATCCTAACAGAAACCAAACACTGAATTTGGGTTTTTTGCAAAGTTCTACGTTAAATTGAAAGCCCCTTGATAAAATTAATATGTAAACCACAACGCTTACATACTGATAACACGGAGATTATTGTTTCAAGAAAGATTAGACTACAGATAGACAAGTGTAGATCCCAATATAATGAGTGAGACCGATCTGGCATCCGTGCATACCACAACTCCCCTTGAAGCACCTCCTATTTATAGCGACATGATAATATTTACCATACCCTTCATCAAGAAACCATTCAAGCTATCATATCTCAAATATTTAATCTTTTTATTATGCGGTACTGCTAACTTATGGCCCTGGAATTGTTTTTTATCCGCTTCCGAATATTTCCAAGATGCTTTCAAAGATAGACAAAGCTTATCGGACAATTATTCATCCACAATGATGACTATCTCAACTTTAACCTCCACTGTTTTCAACTTTCACTTATCACAAAGACAAAAAGGGGCTGATTACAAATATCGTCTAAAAATGGGTAATTATATCCAAGTTGTCATTTTTTTGTTAATGACAATCAGTACTTTATTACCTAACAGGCCCACCATTGGATACTTTATCTTTGTTATGATCAACGTGCTTATGAGTGCCGTTGGTTCTTGTCTTGCACAAGTTGGTGTTTTGGCTTTGGTTAATGTGGAAGGTGCAATTTACGCAAATGCTAATGTCGTGGGTAATGCTGTCTCTGGTGTCCTGCCTTCTATTTCATTGATTATGGCAATTTTATCAAACAAGAAAACTGGAAACAGGGACGAGGAAGCCATGAAGTATTTTTTAACCAGTTCATTGATCTGCTTATCTTCATTAGGTGGTATTTGGCTATTGGAATATTTTGAAGCTAGAAATTTGAAATATTCTGCTGTTCCTGGTATTCAAGGAGAAAGTTCAACTCTGGAATTAGAAAATGAAAGTAGCATCGAAAGAGCACAACAAGAGGCCAACGATGAAGAAACATTGGATGGCGGTAGTACACACAAGCACATATCATTTGCATACCTATGGTCGGTCCTTAAGATTGTTCAAATTACAATATTTTTAACCTTTTCACTAACTTTAATCTTCCCCGTCTTTGCAGCCAACGTTGAATCGTCACATGTTGACAAAAAGTATTTTGTACCATTTGCATTCCTATTATGGAATATTGGTGATTTGGCGGGTAGAATCATGACCGCTTTCCCAATATTTGTTCTTACAAACCAGTTTTCTATGATTGGTTACTCATTATCGAGACTTTTGTTCATCCCTTTATTCCTGGGATGTAACTTGAAAGGTAGAGGAGATGGATTCATTGGTGATTTTGTTTACATGACATTACAGTTTTTGTTTGGATTAACCAATGGTCAAATATTTTCCTCCTGTTTCATGAATATTGGCTCTTTGTTGAGCACCGAGGAAGAAAAGAAAGCTGCTGGCGGTTTTACTGCTTTCTTGATTAATCTCAGTTTATTGTTTGGTAGTTTGTTGAGCTACTTGTTTGTTTACTTGATCATGTAAGTCTAGAATTCTTTTATAGTATGTATTATTAGTGTTTGTCATTATTTAATTGGAATATAAATTTACATCTTGTGTTTATTGTCCTCCACCTGCCAGCATCCAAGAAAGCAGGAATGTAAAACACAACAAATGTAGTGTCGCACAAATGGATTAATAAGACATTTTCTCGGAGAGCGCCAATAAAATAAAATAAAATAAAATAAAAGAAAATATTACGTAAACGGTGATGATGATTACTTCTTCTTCCGATGACGGGGGGGGGGGGGGGGGGGGGGGAAAAAAAAAAAAAAAAAAAAAAATTTTTTTTTTATTTTTTTTTTTTTTTACCTTTTTTTTGTTCTAGAAAATAGATGTTGAGAAACACAGCAAAAAAACAAACAAAAAAAAAAGAAAAAAATAAAAAAGAAAAAAAGGATGTGGAATGGGGGAGGATGGGGTGGGGGGGGGGGGGGGGGGGGGGGGGGGGGGGGGGGGGGGGGGGGGGGGGGGGGGGGGGGGGCTATAAGAAAAGAGACTGAGTAATCATTATTGTAAAGTTCCTATTCTTTGAACCTTTTATCTCTTCATAAGGCAACGTTTGATATACAACCATAAAACATATCGCATAAAATGTACTTAAGGGTAATAAGAGCTTCACACTTACAGAAACAACTAATAAACCACACAACTCATCCGTTGACTACAAGGGCAATTACTTCATATCTGCTTCAACGCAAGGTGCCCAACCTGATCATTTCTAGAAATCAATACAGATCGAACAGCATACTATCGTCAAACAACAATTTAGCGAGCAGCAGCACATTATCGAAAAATGATCCTACTCCTAAATTAAACAAGGCGGCAAACCCACTTCTGGACTTTGGTAAGACAAAAGTGAAGAATCAACAATTCAGTGATCAAAACAGCATGCCTTTGTTTATTGCCATCACTGAAGGCGCTGCTAATAAGTTGAATGCTATATCTGCTGAGGATTCAAACCCAAATTTAGCTTTAAGAGTTCAAGTGGAAAGTGGCGGATGCCATGGATTCCAGTACGAACTGAAGCTGTCGGATATCGATCAGTTCAAACCCGATGAAGAGGATTCGATGTTTATCAGAGACGGTGGCAAAGTTTTAATAGATAAGACCTCACTAGAGATCTTAAGAGATTCTAAAATTGATTACGTACATGAATTGATCGGTTCACAGTTCAAAGTTGTTGATAGTCCATACACTATAAGTAGTTGTGGCTGTGGGTCAAGTTTTGACTTCGATTTCGATAAGTTAAACAAACAAGAGAGTTAGAAAGGCGGCTATATATTTATTAGTAACTATATCTGTATATAGGGTTTATTGTTTGAGGTTTCATTTCATATTTATATTTGCCTATGACTTGGTTTAAAGGAGCTAGATATCCAGAGCTCCTGAATTACCATGCATACTATTTATTATTTAACTTTATTAGGTACACAAATTACATATTTTCAACATGATATTCCATATAGAAGGCCTCGAATCTTCGTAATCTTCAGGGTCTGGCAAAAATGACATCTCATTAGTGAATCGTAACTTTCCTTCACTTAAAATGAAAAACAAACCACATCGTATTTTTGATAACGACAATTTATGGAAATCAATAGACGTTTCATTTTTCAAATGATCATACAACGTCCCTGTAAAATCATCTTCATTGCTGTTTTCATTATCTTGCGTAATAAATTTACTTATATCAGTGTTGGGTAACGTTATAACTATTGAATTCAAGGCGTTATTCAAAGTTGATATACCAGAAAACGTTAACTCAACCCCACTTAATCTATCCAACGACACTTTGTTAACCGTTTCATTCAAAATTTGTTTCATTAACTGATCTGGAAATGGTAGTGATGTTATTAGGCAACCCATGGAGTTCACTAGGTAATCTGTGACAACATTTAGTAACTTCGGTTGGGATTTTGCCAGCATGATGATCACTCCAGGTTTAACTTCCATGAAGATGAATAGTTGAACAGGTATGATACTGAGTAATTTGAATCTAAAATGACCAATTTTCAAGTCATGCGTAGGTGTCTCAAATTGGTTGATCTTGACTTTGACTTGGAGGTTTTTGTAGATCTCTGAAAAATCCGGTTTTTCATTAGTTGAACTTCCATTGTTATATAATCTTGAGGTCACAGGTATGAGAAGCGATGAAGATGAAGAAGATGCTGAAAATTGAAATTTTGAGTTTGGTGTTCTGTATAAGTCGTTTACGAGTATCGTGTTTGCTAGTTTCTTCTTCAAAGTTTTGATATGGATATTTGATTGAAACTCATCGTAACAAAGAGTGTCTATTATTGAAGAATCTGGTTCGTTACTCGGTATAGACTGGAGTTTGAATAACTTGAAGTTGTTATTTAAGAAAATCTTAGACATGTTGATCAACCTGCCTATGTAAATTTGGAAGGTTTCACCAGGTTCAGTAACTTAACAACAAGGATCAAAACGTACTTCTATTCCTATCTAAATAAAAACAAACATCCCATGAAACCACCACAACCTTCCCAGCCACACACCAAGTGAACGCGCCACAAATAAAGAAGCAGTGCTTCGCCAGCATCGCCCAGAATTCTGAAGCGGATGGATCTCTGACAGAACTGGTACAGCTTATAAGAATTGGATATTATGGAGGTAGTCTTCAGATAAACCACTCCAGGTCACTACTGATGCCCTCTATTATCGCCAATTAGCAACAGAATGTCTACATTTTGGGATAACAACAAAGACTCAATTAAAAAGGGAGCTGTTTCTACCCTGAAAGGTGCAGGAAAAGCTACTGCCTCGGCTTCAAAGTATGGATACAATGCTGGTAAAACTGCTTACAAGAACAACAAAGCTAAGAAGAACGGCCAACCTGCAGAAGGTGAAGAAGAAGAAGAAGCGTATGACCCAGATTCTGCTACTCCATTGAACAATTTGAAAGATCCCCATCAATTTCCACCACCTCCAAAACATGTTTCAATCAGCGGTGAAGCTATCTCTCATCCCCAACCTCAAGTTCAACCTCAGGCACCACCACCACAGCAACCTCCACAGGGATATTATCAACAACCTACACCATCACTACCTCAACAAGGATACTACCAGCAGCAGCAACCATCAACTCCTCAATACCAGCAACAATCAACTCCTCAGTACCAACAGCAGTCTCCAGCTCCTCAGTACCAACAGCAGTCTCCAGCTCCTCAGTACCAACAGCAGTCCCCAGCTCCTCAGTACCAACAGCAGTCTCCAGCTCCTCAGTACCAACAGCAGTCTCCAGCTCCTCAGTACCAACAGCAGTCCCCAGCTCCTCAGTACCAACAGCAGTCTCCAGCTCCTCAGTACCAACAGCAGTCTCCAGCTCCTCAGTACCAACAGCAGTCCCCAGCTCCTCAGTACCAACAGCAACCTTATCAGCAAGTTACTCAAGCCTATCAACCTTCAGCCCCTGTTTCAGCTCCAGCATCAGTGGCAACACCACCTAGACCATTACCACCTCAACACTGGACAGATTCAATGCCAGCGGCTAATCAAGATCAAACAGCAGGTTATCCACCTTCTCAACCACTGCAACAACAGCAACCGCAAGCGGCTCCAGCCCAACCAAACCAAGGCGGGATTACAATCACTGGTAACCAATTAAAACAAGCTGGTTCATTTTTGTCTTCAGTGATGGCTTCCCAGTCGCGGCCTCAACAACAACAGCAACAACCAGGTGCCCAAGGTCAGCAGCAACAACCCACTGTAAATGCTGGGGGAATTTCTCTGACTACTTCACATTTCCAGCAAATTGGTGCGTTAGGCTCTAATATCCTTAATAATCAACAGCAACAGCAACAGCAACAACCCCAAACCCCACAAGCTCCGGCCTCCCCTGTTCCCCAAGATTATGGACAACAACAACAACCTTATCAACAGCAGCAACTACAGCAACAACCTTATCAAGAACCACAACAGCAACCTTACCAATCAGCACAAGGTACACCATCTCAGTCTTACCAACAACCTGGGGCACCTCAAACACCAACAGATTCAGTTTCTTACTCAAATCCTTACCATCATCCTCCTAACCAAGCTCCAATTGCTCCATCACAGCAACAAGCATACCAGCCACCAAGTGCTGCACCTCTACCACCAAGAGATTACGCTACTGCAACTACTCAAATTCCATTACAACAATCCCAACCACAATTTCAGCACGCTCCATTACCAGAAAGAATAACGACCACACCTCAAGAGGCTCAAGCTTACCAACCACAGTACAACAGTCGACCACCGTTCTCACCAAGTCCAGGTGTATCACCACCACCCCAAACTCAACAACATCACGTTGGTAATTCAAATCCTAACAGTTCTCTGGCTATTCCACCATCAACCCCTGATGTATTTAATCGTGCTGATGGACCTCCTTCAAAGAAACAACCAAAAGAAGTTATTGTTGAACCTAAATTTGAGAAAAATTTGATGGAATTTGATATTAATGCCGTCGGTATGGCGCCTCCTAAACCATTTAAAAGAAAAGAAGACTTAGAAAAGGTCGAAAGACAAAGAGAGTTCAAGTCCAGAATGCAAAAAATGAAAGAAGAATCTCTGGAAAAAGCAAGAACTGCTGCTCTGAGTGTAAGTTCTGTGAGATCTGCTTCACCTAGTCCTTCAGCTATGTCATCTCCACAACCTACTGGAAGTGGAAGACCAGGATTACCTTCAAGATCATCTTCGCAATCAACGGAAAAAGAGGCCACAGAAACTGAAGAACCAAAGAAATTCCACCTGGTTGATATCTCTAAAATTCAACCTCCTCCTCCAACTCCGAAGATGAACGTTCCAGAAACAGGCAATGGACACTCACACTCTTCAGTCCACAAATCCCCAGCTCCTTTTTTCCCACCAAGATCATCATCTACATCCCATACTTCTCCAAGGAATGAATCTGAAACAGCTCCACCACCAAAAAGATTTAGTCTGGTTGATATTTCTTCTATTGGCCCACCTCCGCCTAAAGTCCCAGCTTATAACAAGGGTAATGAAGACCAGAAAAAGACTGCTGCTGCTTCAATGACTTACGGAAGTTACTCCAGACTCCCATCATTTTCTTCCCCTACCCCTCCTAGAAGAATAAATGTTCGTTCCCCACCACCTCCATTTGCTGCCAGGCCATCAATCGTCTCACCTTGCCCCCCTCCCACGAGTACCAGACCTTCAGTTGGATCCATTGACAATATACCACCTCCACTTGCACCAAGAGAACAGCCAAATTCTCCTGTTCCTGTCAAGAAAGCACCACCTCCAAAGCCACTAAAGAAAACTTTTTCGGTTCCATCAGTCACTTCTGGCTCACTTGAACCAGTTATTGCAAAACAAAAAGCGGCACCTGTTCCACCGGCAAAACTTGGACATACAGAAAGCTTCACTCAAAAGAAAAAGGCACCACCACCACCAACTAAACCTAAACCAACTACTGGCTTTATTGAAGCGAACGAGTCGGAAACCTTGGAACAGATGGTAGGCTATAAGAAAAAACCAGTTGTTCCACCTAAGAAGGTATCAGCGGAAAACTCTACTAGTTCTAGTGGCAGTGCCGCCAGAGGAAGTTACATCGAGGATCTACAATCAAGATTGGCAGGCATGCAACTCCCTCATTGAATACTATGATTATTGATTTGGCGTAGATAGTTTAGACCATGCTTTAGTTGTATTATAACTTAATTTTTTTCTTTTTTTCCCTTTCAATTGATATAAGTTAAACAAAGTTCATAAAAATAAACACTATTTGAATTGCTTGTATGTACAGTTAAACAAAAGATTTAGGCGCCGATAGGCTCAGATAATTTTTAACTTATAACTTTCTAGCCCAAACTGTATTTCTATGGAGCACTAATCCAACGTAGCAGAAGAATACGATGGAACAAACAAACATTTTCTTCATAATCGAAATGGCTGGTTCAATAACTAAATACTAGGTGATTGCTGATGAAATCCCACCATTTGATAAATTTAGGGACACATTGTCTTCGAAAAACGACAAAATTTTTATGTGCGATGTTGTTGTGTATTCGCGACAAAAAGGGGGCGAGCGTTTATCCTTTAATTTTGTGACATATCGCAATTTAAAGGGATTTCTCAAAAAAATGCTTTTGTTTTAATAATGTTCTGACTAGCCATTCTGTTTTCTAGAATACCATAGAAGTGAGTAAAAGAGGACAATAAACCAGCCTTTTTTGAATAACGAAGAAATGTATCAAATTCACTCCTTTTGTATGAAGTCCAAAATTTTGAGAAATGGTTATAAATATTAGTCTAATTCTCTTCAAATGCTTTATAAGGAGTTATCATAAACCATTCTATTAAGAAAAAATTCATTGGATTCCAAAAATCCACATAACGAACAAAGCCAAACAATTATCTCAAGTTTCATTTATTAATCAAAAAATGACTTCAACTATGTTAGTCGACGCTCACTCAAACAAAGAAGTTAACAATTACATTAGATTAGTCTTGAGAGAGTTTAGAAAACCGAAGAACATGCATTTAGCCGTTATTTTCTTTGAGTGGAACTTAACTTGCAATACTCTTGAGTTAAATCCCAAGGAATTAGACCCCATGATTATGAGAAAGAAGAACAAGCAGATTGTTTCAATGACCACAAGAGAGTTAACACCATTCCTTATCAAATGTTTCAAGTTATACGGTCCTGGAAATAAATTTGAATTAATGGCCATTATTAAGTCTAAGTTTGAAATGAATGCCATTGTTGATAATGTTCGTACTTTTGGCAAGGTTTATACAGCAAGGGACATCCAATTATTGAATGATATATTGAGACTTGTTAATCCAAAATCTAGATCCAACATGGATGGATTTTTTGATGTTTTAAAACCCGAAGTTCAAACTAGGGTTAATAAAGATAAGCCTGTTCAAAATAATGATTATTTTGACTTTTGCGAAGAACAGTCACCATTATTTGAAGATATACAATTGTCTGTTGAACTGGAAGAAGAAGAAGTCAACGCTACTGAAGATGTTTTCGAAACTGGTAACAAAACTTCTCTCAAATCAGACAAGATCGAATCAGATGTTGGCATTGAAGAATCCAACAAAGTCTACTACCAAAAGAGCAAATGGTTCAAATTCTTTGAAGAAATCACCAGCTGCAAACCGAACTTGACTACTTTCACCACCAAAACTGACCACAAAGACATTGGAGTTATCAAGAAGGATGAAATGGAGGATCTACAAGAAGGCTTATGTAATATGCAACTTGGTCTTACTCAAATTAACAGGGAAAGCCGTTTGATCGGATCCCTGTTAACAAAATGATAATTCATTTGACTCGGCTTTTTTCTGTTTAAATTTTCTCTATTGTTTCGTGATCCGATGTTCCAGGAGATAGCTTGCTGCCTCTTATTAGTTCCGGTGATTTAATTAAAGATTACTTCGCTTCTTTCCCTTCTTCTTTTTTGTCTGCAGATTTAATCTTTAAATTTTTTTTATATAATTTGTATAGTCCGATCTTTAATTTGATTTTTCCTTTACTCTTACTCGTTTCCCTTCTCGTAGTGTCTGATATATTCTTTACATAAAAGTACAACAAAATAGTAAATAAAACGTAATGTCCGTAAGTGTGCATGTAACGTTGTTATTGCTAGCATGAATTAAGAAATAGTTCAAGAAAGATTATCACCATTCAATCTGTCAAGTATCCCTTCAGCCCATCTAGTCAGTAGCAACTCCTCTATGTCATCTCTAGGTCTAGGTTTAACTTCATTCTTTGCTTTAATAGTATTAAATTCGTTTTCAAGGTGCAGGAAATAACGGGGAAGTACCAATTCTTTCAGATTTTGATTTTCAGATTTCATAACCTTCTTAAGAATGAGTTTGATAAATTTATTAAAAATTTCCTTGTACTGTTCGTCCGAATCTGATAGCATTGAATCCATAAAGTTTGACTGGAAATTCACCAAACTGTCATACTGAGAGGTGGATAAGTTATAATGCTCAGAAACCTTGCTGAATGATTGATTCAGTATTCTATTAAGATCTCTTCTTAGTTTAGGGTCCCGGTCAGTAGTATCTGAGTTATTAGCAGGCGTACCTGGCTGACTACGGGGTTTCCTTTCGGGTGAATTAGGAACTTTAATTTGCTTTAGTGTGATGGGGTCATTATTTAGGAATTCGTTGTCGCTTGTTCGTATATTCTCAGTTGCAGTTCCAAAGTCAAATTGAGGAGACTGATTATTTTGTTGGTTATCTGTTATATCCACCCTTTTAGTTGGAGTATAGTATTTCTTGATATTATTTCCTGTCTCTAAGTCCCATTTTATCTTTTTTTCTATCAATTTAACAATTTCTTTACGAGGAACTTTAGAGCCTTTCTTGATAAATGGGTGATTTAATAGTACTGCAGCTTCTGGCCTCAATTTAGGATCTCTTCGTAAGCATTGATTAACGAAGTCATTGAATTCTCCACTGAAATTGGAACCTAGGGTAGGAGGTTCATCATCTGCAATCTTGAATAAGACATCAAAGGGATGAAATTCAGATAAAGGTGGTTTCCCATAAGCTAATTCAATAGCAGTTATACCAAGAGACCACATATCCGCTGAATGACGGTACTCTTTATGCTTGATAATTTCAGGCGGCATCCAGTAGGGAGTTCCTACAAATGTATTTCTTTTTGACATGTTGCTTGATAGTTGAGTTGCCACTCCAAAATCGCCAATCTTAACATCACCAGCTTCACTGACTAACACATTTGCTGCCTTAAAATCTCGATGTATCTTACCATTACCGTGTAAATAAACCAGGGCTTGCAATAATTGGTACATAATCAATCCAATAACTTGCTCACCGAATGGACCAGCAGTAAGCAGATCTGCACAAGACCCACCTCCAAGAAATTCTATTATAATCCATAGTTTAAATCCTTTTAGAAAACAACCGTAATATTTTGTCACATGGCCATTACTACAGGCTGATAATATCTTGATCTCTTGTTGAATCTCATTAATTTCGTCACTGCTCTCCAAATCCACTTGCTTAATGGCAACGTCAAAACCAGCTATATTATCTCTCGCTCTATAGACAACACCAAAGGCACCCCTTCCGAGTTCTTCCTGCAATTCAAATTGACTAGCTGAATACACTCTATTTCTGGCCATTAAATCCAAATATTAATAAAAAATTGTCTTAATGAGCTCTTTCTTCTCTTTTTAGGTATGCACGTTTGTATCTCAAGTTAGCTCCACAGTTGGTGATAGGTGATGCAATTCAGTGGGGTTCAAATCTCATTCCAGCGTCTAGAGCAATATTCAATATGACAATATAGTCGAAAATATTAGTATATACGTATTCAATGCCCAGGTAGAATCAAAAATCAAAGATTACAGATGAGACTTGAAGTGAGTTCATACGAAGATCCCCAGATGAATTTGTAAATTCATGGAGAAAATCGTTTATCAACCAAAGCAGTGAGAAAGCGAGAGCTCATAGTTTCTTTTCTGATTTGTATAGTGCTTTCTTTAGTTCAAGGGTGCTGTTTTAAAGTACGATAAACCCCACACCAAGCTCACTATCTAACTCATATAAGTGATATTGTTATAGGATACAGTCTCCGAAAGTTCATCAAACATGAATATATTTTGCCACAACTCTTGTACAATACCAGCAATGGGCCTCAAAAGGATCCATTCTATACGGCATCGGCTAATAACTCCAGCATATTCATTGGCTTCCAAACCCCGTCATTTAAACACCAGTACATTAAGAAACAGCATGAAAAGTGAATTCGACTCTTTTATCCTACAAAAAAGCATACTTCCGAAACTTAACTCACCTTCCAATAGTTCTTCACACCAGTCAAATGTAAATCGATCATTACTGAGATCAATTGTTTTTGATGCCGATGGAAATTTCAAGAACATTGCATCGGACGCTGAAAAGGGTAAATTAATACTGAAGCACGATTTACTACCCAGAGACTTGAGAAAAATAGATAAAGGTTATGATGACATTGTTCCTTCGATTCTTATCAGAGATAACTCAATCTTACTCAACATTCTTCACGTCAAGACTTTGATCAAAGCTGACTCGGTGGTTCTATTCAACTACGATAAATCTTACTCGAACAGCAAGTTTATTGCCAATTTATCAAGCAAGCTGAAAAACAACTCCAATGAAAAGTTACCTTATGAAATTCGTGCGTTAGAAAGCATCTTCATGGATGTGATTGACAATTTGAATTCAGAAATGAAAGTTCATGTCACTGTCGTCAACGGTATTTTAAAGGAGCTTGAAGATGACGTTGATCTGACAAAATTGAAGTATTTATTACTTGTCTCCAAGAAGCTATCACAATTCCAACAGAAAGCAACATTAATCAGAGACTTGTTTGATGAATTACTTGACCAAGACGACGAATTGGTGGAGCTTTACTTGACGGAGAAAAAATCAGGGTTGTCGAGACTAGATCACGATCATGAAGAGGTTGAACTTTTATTAGAGTCTTATTCGTTACATTGTGATGCTATAGTTCAAACGGTTGAGAGCAGTATCAGTGATGTCAGGACAACCGAAGAGATTATTAATATTATTCTAGATTCAAATAGAAATCAGTTGATGTTGTTGGGTTTAAGGTTCAGTATTGGGTTATTAAGTTTCGGTAGTCTGTTGTTCTTGGCTGCGGTGTACGGTATGAATTTAGAGAACTTTATCGAAGAAAAAGATTGGTGGTTTGCTGTCGTTCTTGGTTCTTCCTGTTTGAGTTCTGTTTGGATTTTCAGGATGGCTATTAGAAGGTTAAACCAACTACAGAGAATTCAAATGATGAAATGACCATGATAAGTATAGTCATACGAATTTACGAAAATTTAATAATAAAGACATAAAATTAATTAATCTAGCTGTAGGAAATTATAGAATTATATGAAAGGGATGAGTTATCACTTCTTCACCTTTTTGCTGTCATGCGAATTAGGCGCTGGATCGCTTGAATCTCTCTTTTTGTTTCCATGTAGTACCTGTTTCATCACACTGTAACTGTTTTCCGATTGTTCGTACAACTTATTGGCACTCGGAATGTCATCAGGAGTCTTTTGTTTATCATCTTCCAATAGACTTCTCACGCTTTTCTGTAGCGTACGACTTGGTTGACGAGATTGTAATCTGCTTGGAGGATAATCACCTCCATAGGAAGCAGAACTTTGTGCCGGTTGGAAGTTATACCCGTCTCCTCTAGAATTGAATTTATTGCCTTCATGCATTCCTGAGCTGTTAAAATGTTGACCGCCATGACCACCGCCAGAGACACCAAACTCAGGATACCTTGAATCATTTTGAATCTTGAATGGCCGATTTGCAGATGGACTGTGCCATTGAGTTGCATATTGTTGTGGGGGACGCCTATTACCCCCATGAGCCGCTGTCCATGATGCTTTTGGTTGATTGTATCCTTGTGATTGAGGAGGCGGAGGGCTGTAATATTGATTTACAGAAGATGCACTAAATTGGGATGGGGGATAATGTGCACCACTTGGAGGAGGCGGTAGTGGTCTTGACCTTATATTATCGTACTTTTGAGCACTGCCATGATTTGAACCATTGTAAGAGTGATAACCTCCTTCTTTATAAGGGGTTTCATCGCGATCGTTGAGTGATATATTATTGATCCCATATTTGGAATGGTTCAATGAATTATATGAAGATTTTTGTCCGGATAATGGTACTGCGGAAACACCTTTGCGCTTTTCTTCCTTGAATTTTTTGATATCTGACTCGTGACTTTCTTCGAACTTCGGCAGTTCTTCAGGTTTGCAAGGCAATGGGGATGATTTGAAAAAATCAGATTCTAATGCCATTAGCGCGTTGAATCTCTTTTTTGGGTCTAAAGTTAGTAAACCTGCTAGCAACCTCACACCAGTTGAAGGCAGTATAGGCGAATATTGTTTCTCTAATGATCTTGAATAATTAACAGTTAAGTTCACCCCATTTCTATTGATTACTTGATAATTTGGGAAATTCTCATCTGTTGGTGCACCCAATAATTTAAAAATCATGTCAGCTTGATCAAGATCGGACTGCCCTTCTAATATTGGTTTTTTTGTGAACAACTCTCCAAGAACACATCCAATTCCCCACATATCGACAGCTGTTGTATACTTTCTTTCACCTAATAATAACTCTGGCGGTCTATACCATCTAGTAACAACCAAACCTGTATATTCTACCTTGCCACCTCCGGGTAATGAGGCTGGCTCCGAAGGAGGTGGACCATGATAAACTCTGGCAAGACCAAAATCGGCAATTTTAACAATTCCAAAATAATCTAATAGAATATTTGCTGTCTTGATATCCCTGTGTAAATAACTTTCGTTGTGAATGTAATTGATACCCTGTAGTAACTGTTGCATAATACATTTAATTTGTGGGACAGTAAGTTCAATTCTGGGGTTGTTCAACAGTCCATTCAAGTCGGATGAAATATAAGGCGTCACAGTGTAAAAAAATCCTGGTTTCTTCGTATCATCGGATTCTTGATGAATCATATCTATTAATTGTAGCACATTAAGATGTTTGAGTCTTTTCATAATGCTGATTTCTCTGAATGCTGTTATTGGGAAACCATCTTTAGTGTCGTGAATTATGAGTTTCTTCAAGGCAACTAGTTTGTTTGAGGATTTTTGTCTAGCCTTGGAAACTATACCAAATGTACCTTGACCCAGCTGCTCTAAAACAATGTAATCTTGAAGATCACTCATACCGTTGTATCTTTTCCTTTCAGGCTTTTTTCCATTTGAATGGGAGGAGTCTCGACTTGTTCTTATCGTAGAGACCGAAGAAGACATGTTGTATACGGCTTTAATCTTTCTTTTTTTGCCTGAAAAATGCTGTATTACAAAAGAGACAAGACTAACAACTGGTATAAAGGTCTCTCTCTAATACTTGAATTTGAAGGAGTGTTGTGACCTGAATCCCTTCTTCAACACTAAACCCAGATGATCAGAAGAAAGAGAGATTTGGAAAAGATCAAGGAAATGGTGTACAAATAAATTCAAGATTAGTGCAGAGATTCAATTGCTTTACACACGACTGTTCGTATCCAGTTCACAGCATCTACCTGGTGGGTAAATGTTACTTGTCTACATGCAAGTACGTTAGTTGGTATATAATAGTAAAAATCTAGAGCGTTGTTACAGGTGTATATATACAGATAAATTGAATCAGTAAATACATTAAATGAACTTTTTACGAAGGGCAGCACTGTATAAAGACGCCGTGCTTTCTCCTTCTTCTGGACCACTATCATCCTCAATTTCAACTGCTTCGCTGCAGTACTCTAAAGAGTTTGCTATGTCAGTAATACCCTCTTCTAAATCACCTTCTTTAACTAATTGAATATACCATGATTTCTGAACCGAACGGTCTATCAAGATCCAAAACATGATATACCCAACAAGTCCCCTTAACAGGACGATCAAAGTGAGCAGATCCTCATCTGCCGAATTATCATCTAAAGCTTTGAATATCTTCAAAAGATCTTCCAATAGTCCAAAATTTGCATTCAAGCCAGAAACATCAAGGAAAACGTTCAACAATCTTAATCTTTGAGTGCTTTTCAAAGGTAACAATCTGAACAAACGAGAGAGTAATCTCAAGGTGTGAAATAAGGATGAGTTTCCAGAAGGAAGAATTTTTTTCAACTTAACATTGTCTATTCCCTTTTTCAAGCACTTGAGCAATCTCTTAATAGCACCTTCCTCAATCATCTCAACAGCAAAGTCACTAGTCATTGTTGCTGCGTCTAAAATTCTTAAAGCGGACTCAACATGCCATTCAGAGAAACGTGCATCTATGAATCTAAGCATTAACTGTATACCATCAGAGTCAAGAAATTCAGTTCTGAACTTATTCCTTATCTCCAATAACTTGCATATTAAACGTATACAGTCATCCACAAATGCATTACCTACGTCGTATTGACCTTTTCTTATTTTTCTAAATCTTGACAAGCAGACCAATAGTGTATCTATCAGCAGAACTGGTTCCGCATCATCTTTAGTTGAATATAACAAGAATCTATCAATGTCTTCGTCTGATAACTGCTCATTTAGTAGATCAGATAACCATGCCATTGCAGAACTAGTAGTATTATCTATTTCACTGGCTTTTTGGACAGCTTTAATACGATCGATGGCCCAACAGTTAAAATCCCGTTGACAACATAGATAGGTTAATATGTCCGGAGATGAATAATCACGCATTACTCCAAATAGTTGGAAGCAAAGGTCCAGGTCTTCGTTGATTGATTCATCATCATCAATTTTGCTCACTTTAGGACTACTAACAGTAGACAACACAAAGTCCGCAACCATTTGTCCTAAATCAACCTGAATACACAATTCGGAAAAATAGTTTATAGCAACAGCAGACCTTTTGTCATTATCTATACTATCCGAATCGAGAAGATCAATCAAAGAAATAACGACTTTTCTCTTGATATCGGTATTCGGATGTGTTGAGATCAACTGTAAAACTTCTTTAAACATCGCGTTTGAACACACTTCAGAACAACATGCGTCATAATCATCACATTCATTCAAAGCAATAGACATTTCACTTAAACTTTCAAGGGACTGTGATAATTCGTACTCACTGTTTATGAATTTCAAAGGATCAGATATAGCAAATTTCTCTCGTTGTTCAAAGTTTTTAGATATAGCTTGGTTTATCTTTTTCAAATTTCTGACTATCCACTTAACGTCATATATTTGTATTTCTTCACCTCGATCATTCTGATTGGTGTCTGTCAGTAAAGCTGATAGTACTCTCTCATCCTCTGTTTGAGCACGAGAAGTATCTGTCACTTTCTTTGCATCCACAGAGTTGTCATTTAAATCATGGGAGTCGGATTGGTTGCTTTCTTTATCAAGTTTCACTCTTTTTCTAGCACTTTCAAAAACGTCCTCAATATCCATTTACAAGTCTAATTATTGAAAGAGTATTACGTTGAACGAGTGACAGCTCAAGACACAACACGATATTATGCAATCTCCCAACCAAATCCTGCAGAAATAACAAGTCCAACCTTGGGGTTTAATTTGATTTTGAAAGGATAGACGGACAGGGAAATGCTAGGGACACCACAGACTTTGCTACTTGCACCACAAATTATGTAATATTTTCATATTGTATAATCAATTATATAATATCATGACATAATCAATTTTGCCCAACATCAATCGTTGCCATTTACATTAATTACTCCAGCAGCTGCTTAACTTATTACAGCTACATTCTATCTTCCACTACTATAAGAATATCTCTTTCTTCTTGTTATCTACTCCTTCATCTTGCTTCATTTCATATTATTTACATATCCTATTATAACCTACATGAACGAATTGTATGGCCAATTTCTCCACAATTTGAGCACTTTGATGGCGCTTTCTTCTTGATGACCCTTTGGCCTGATGTTTTGTCGCTTTCAGAATCCTGCTTAGATGTATATTTCCAATTATCATTTTGATGTGTCTCTCGTAGGAATTCAAGCGGTTTATAATTGCCGAGTTTCTTTCGTCTTAATTCCTGTCGGATATTATCGCAATCCTTTGGCTTAATCAAGATAGTTGGCTGCTCTGCTCGTAGGAGACTAATAATTTTCCGTGGCTTAGATCCGCTATCCAATAGGTTCTTAATAGCGACGTTTTGATCTTCCGTTAGTTGCCTACGTCGTGCTAGAGAATGTGCTATCATATTATCATCAGGCTCATGGTTATGGGAAGGATTTCTGACCTGAATTTGCCATTGATTATTAGCAAGCTTTTTCCCATAGAGTTTAAAGGGACATCCAATTAGCTTTGTGCTTGTTTTCCTGCGTTTTGCCCCATCCGGAGCCTGAATTCTATCGCGGTAGATACCGCCTCTATCGCAACCAAGGGTGATATTCCGGCCTGGATTTGATGATATAGTGGTAATAGCGTAGCCATGAGACAGGGCATGCTGCTGTATAGAAGTAATTAGCTTATCTCTGGTCTCAAAGACTTGTTCCATTGGTGGCTCCATGATAGAATAAATAATCAGATAAATAATCAGATAAAGAATCAGATAAAGAATCGGATAAAGAATCGGATAAAGAACTAGATTACAAGAAGAAAGAGGTATTCTTATAGTAGTGGAGGATAGAATGCAGTTGTTGTAGTAGCAAGTAACGCGTTTCCTGTGGTAATTTGTGGTAGAGGGGTGGTGAACAAAGTTGATTATGTCATGCTGTTGGCACAATTGATTATGTCATTATGTTATTACATAAGATATTACGCAATTTGTTGTGGGTGTAGGCATTCCCGTCGATGATACTTCGCTTCTATAGCAGACGATCGACGTATGTAGGTTTCTTTTTCTCGAAGGAAAAATATCACGTGCCTCATGAGGGTTGCCGTGTCAGTACACGGAGCAAGTTGAACACCCTTAAGAAGAGCCTTGTCTACGACGGAGATACTATCCGTGTAGGTTTCAGAAGGATTACTTTCTTTAGGCATACCAAGTTGGATCCTCAATAACCGAGATAAGAAAACCTAAATTCTTTGCTCGCCATTGCAAAGGAACAACTATCAATCATAGCCGTCCTGATGCAACAGGCAACCTGTAATGTGGTTGACTTCCTAAAGAGAAGAGGCGAGAGTGTTCTATAATATCGAAACCCCTCCCCCATCTTTTGTAACAGTTTGCAGGCAAGATCATGAAAAAGCTTATGTGCTGTATTGCATACACAAAGTTCATAGAGCCAATACATTATAATTTAAGCATGAACTAATCTTAAAGGATACAATGGTTATGGCCTATAGTAGCAATAACTGAGATACACTGTTAAAAACATTGTTGGTTCAGCAACTACAAAAACGAAGCATCTTCAGGTGATAAAGGTTGTATTTATGAAAATCAGACAAGGGTCAACTGTATCAGCATTCTGATTTCAAGTTTACAAACAAACCACTGATTCAAACCACAATAAATACCAGTTTTTCATACCTTCAATGAACTAACTAACCGGATATAGTATCATAAAATTTGTGAGAGATGACGGAACAATCAACTCTCTGGTTCTTCCCAATCCCCAGACAAGATTCAATACCTCACGGATGTCCACTAGCCGCGATGCCGTCATGTAAAGCTTCACATTGACACCACCAAAGGGCATTATTTTCTAACATTTCTTTTCTATGTAAACATGGAACAATCAAATCCAACTTCAATAATGTAACATCCTCTTTTCATTCTTTTGGTGTGGGTACATTTTACATTTTCGATCAAGATTTCTAAATCTGGCAAAGGTGATATTTTTTACCCAACGGGGCTAACGAGTAAAATCAAACTATCCAAGAGCTTGGCTTGAATTTGTTTCGGCTCAGTCGCTATTGTTTTCCATTTCCATCCACTATTGGATTTTGTATTCATATACTGTGATTCAAAACCTCCATTAGAACCTCTGATGTTTCGAT
The DNA here is from genome assembly GCA_019232045.1 of Ogataea degrootiae. Classification (NCBI taxonomy): domain Eukaryota; kingdom Fungi; phylum Ascomycota; class Pichiomycetes; order Pichiales; family Pichiaceae; genus Ogataea; species Ogataea degrootiae. The sequence continues at coordinate 28,661 of JAHDIT010000006.1, forward strand.
CATCAAGCAACTTTTTTACTTTGAGTCTTGTTAAAGTGTTTTTGATATTCATTTAATCTTGCTGTTTTGTTTCAAAATCTTCAACTAAACAGTGTACCAGGGATTAATAGTTTGTTGTTTTAAAATTTCACTGAGTTAAGTTAAAATTTTCTCCCCACTGTATACTAATTTGAAGTTAAAAACAAATCCCTCACCTTGCTCATTCATGACAAGCTAACAAAGATAACAAAGCAATCTAATTTTTATATTATTAGCCCAAAGATAACAAATTTATCTAATTTCTATATTATCAGCCCAAAGGTAAAAATGATGAATAGAATTATTTTCCCAAACTCCAACATTTCTTTGTTAAAGGAAGTCATGTCAATCTTTGACATAATAAAAAGTTTCACCACGTTCAACAACAATAACAATGATAAAACAAAGAATAATGAAAACAGTCCGGGAGTGCATTTGTTTTCTTCCAGTAAGATTCAATTTGATTCTACTTTGATTTCAAAAAATTCAACTTGTAAACCATGTGCTGTGGACGAATTCGAATATGATTTCACAAGCTCAAATCCTATGAACTGGAATTTGCAACAACATATCTTTGGTGCTAATAACTCCGAGACTCAGTCTTTCAATCAACCTGCAGAATTAAATCATCATCACAACATTCATAATTCATCAAATACCAATACGGCTGCATATGATTCCAAATATAACCAGGAGGTACAAACCCAACAAGACCAGTATCATGATGACCACCTAACAGATTTCCCACGTTCCACTTTACGTACAGGAATGGAAATGATTGAAGATGAATGCCTAACATCGGAAGAAGAAGTCTCTGACGATGAGGATAAATACGGGGATGAACTTGCTTTAGATGATGAGTTTTGTATCCGTTTTGCTAGAGTTCACAGCCGCAGTGAAATACAACCACGATTTAAAAGGAAACTTGTTGTTGATGAGATTGAGAGTGCATCGGATGTCCACGATAGCTTGTTCCCAATCTCCAAACAGCAACAACAGAATGTATTTCAAGCACCTATCACAATGAAAAGAAGAAACACTTTTGATTCTCTTTTTTCATCTCAAACATCACCAGCATCCTCACAAACAAAAAAAGAATCGTTCCATCCAGATTCTTCGAAAACAACATCATTGTCACTATCATTTTCATCCCCAAACACATCGCCAACCGAATCACTCACAACAACATCGTCATCAACAACAACAACAACAACATGTGAATATGAACCACATCCGCAACCACAGCCACAAGGAACTAACTCCGACTTCCCATTCCAATGCCCTGAATGCTCGGCCTCATTCAAAGTCAAATCTTACTTAACAAGACATTCAAAAAAGCACGCTACCCAGAAAGCATTCATTTGTCCATTTCATTCTTCACAAGGTATTGAAACAACTGATCAACAATTTTATTCTCCTACGTCGTCAACGTCAAGCATTAATAAGCTAGGAACGAAGTGCCACCCAACGGGTGGATTTTCACGGAGAGATACGTTCAAGATCCATTTGAAAGCTCTACATTTTGTGTATCCAACAGGGACGAGATCAAGGAGTAGGAACGATACAAGCGGTAGATGTGCTGGGTGTTTCAAAGAATTTGAAAACAATAATGATTGGCTGACGAATCATATTATGAAGAACGAGTGTCCTAGTATGCTGTCGAAGTACAAATAATAGTTCGACGAGTTGAGGCGTTGATTTGGGTTTTATTTTTTTTGGAATTTTACTTTTTGAATGATTGTGTGTGTGAGTCATCTGGGAATATTGTTTTATTGTTTTAATTTTGTTTTATTTATTGATTGTCTAGAGCTTTATTTTATCGACAATCATACGACGTTTCGATATCTTTTTCTTCTGTTGTTTGTTTAATATTTTGGATAGTTGTCCATGAGTGTGTACAATTTTGTTGATTTCTTCTATATATCAAAAAGAATACTAAGAGTTTTTAAAAAAACAGGAGACTTAAAACGTCTAAAATGGTAAGTATTACTTATGCTTTAAGAAGAGAAGACAGCGGTGACATAGTTATTGTCCAGTATAGAATATAGCCAGTATATTCCACTTATTAAGCATTAGCCAACTAGTTAGCCATCCAACCACCATCAACCATCAAACACTCTCCAGTGACATAATCTGATGCCTTTGAACACAAGAAAACGACAGGACCTTTGAAATCATCGGGTAACCCCCATCTCCCTTGTGGAATTCTAGAAACGATACCATCGTTTCTATCCTTAATCTTCGCCAATGAAGCAGTGATATTAGTGGTGATGTAACCTGGACCAATACAATTAACGTTGATGTTCTTCGTCGCCCACTCGATAGCAATCGATTTAGTGAACTGCAAAATGGCACCTTTGGAAGTAGCATAAGCTGAACCATTTGGGATACCGATGAACGAAGTTAATGAAGCTGTGGAGACGACTTTACCATGAATACCTCTTTCAATCATGTGTGCACCAACGAGCTTTGTTAGTTCGATAGGAACGTGTAAGTTGATGTGTAGGACCCGGTAGAATTCTTCTTCAGGGAAGTTAATAAAATCCGAACGATATTGAACGCCAGCGTTGTTAATCAAGATATCGATTTGACCAGTTGGTGACAGCTCTAATGCTGGATCAACTACCTTTGATTTAATATCGGATAGTTTCAAATCAGCAAAATCACAGTCAACTGTATGAACAGAAGCTTCTGACGTTGGGTTTGCTGCTTTCAGCATGTTCACTGTCTTAGTTGGACTAGTTGCCGGTCTGTGGGTCAAGATGACAGTGGCACCAGCTTCATACAAGCCAACAGCCATGGCTTGTCCAATACCGTTTGTAGCACCAGTAATTAAAGCCACTTTACCTTTAAGCGAGAATAATTTAGCAGACATTTTATTTTTATTTTTATATATGTATGTTAGTTTCTCTTCCTGTTTTGAAGACGTAACTGTTTCTGGTTTAATTGCTGATACTTAGGTACTTTTTACAGATATATATATATATCTAAGCCAAAATATAATGAGTCATTGACGGTCAATCGGCGACCCTTTATCAAGAATCTCGATCGGCAGTAGCTTTTCAGCAACAATAAATCGATCCTTTCTTATCGCAGGTGCCTGTTTTTTCGAGATCTGGAAGTTGCCGACGGGCTGTGCAGAGTATTTGGGATCGAAGATCCAATTATATGTTTCAAATTTATAACTAGTTACTGTTAGATTAGGGTATCGTATACAGGATGAACATGTAGGTAAAAGTAATTATACAGATTAGTTTCTTTCAGTCGTAGAGAAAAAAGAATACAAACACAGAAGTTTCCCAATTCAAATTAATGAACTCTAAACTGATAGTAAATATTCAAGTAACTTATCAGCTTGAATACTAGCAACTTTAATTACACCGAAATAATGACTCACGGACTCCAAGTATCTAGTTGCAACCCTAAACTTCTCCAACAGAACATTTCTTTTCAGTTTGTGTTCGACAAAATCGACAAAAGATGTGTCAACTCCTTTGAATTCAACTAAAGTCTCTCCGTCCCTAACAACAACAACATTCTTTGAACTGCCATCATTATTATCAGTATCTTCATCGTTATCAACCAATTTAAACTCATGATTTTTTAAAATCAGTATGAATGAAGCAATGATTGGAATAGATTGACACACTACAGTCAGCGCAAACAATGGATATTGCATCCATGTTTCGTTTGTTGATTGAATAGTACTCACTTTAACCAATTTTGAATCCATTGAAACCCAAGTTTCATCCTCGTTAATCGAGCAAGGACCAACAGTGGTTTGATATATGGTGTTCATACTGAGTGTCTCAGGACAAATACCTTCACCTAGTTCCAACAATGAGATGATTTCAAAAGAGGAGAAAATACAACTGAATATCGATTTCCATTGTTGGATCTCTTTTGAAATTGGAATCGTGCTGGGAGAAGGTAAATTGTCTGGCAGATCGTTCATCATTGTTAAGTTAGATTGACCTTCTTTTGTTTGCTTAGGTTGGAACAGTAGTAAATCTTGCGATAGAGAGGAGTGAAGGATCGTTAGTGTTAGGTTGTTCATAAATTTGGATAAAAGAAGGTTAGCATTGATTAAAATAAATTTGTTTTGTTTGTCAATGGTATAAGGTTTGATCGCATCCAAATCTAATACTCTTTGAATCTGTGAATCGTACTTTAAGATGTTTCCAGGTATCAGCGCATCTCTTGAAATAGCATTCATAACCTCTTCTGCCAAATGACAGGAAATAATCAATAGCACCGAGTCGTAAAGCGGAGACGAAGCAAGGTTATTCAAATTGATTTGATTCAAAGACAAGACCTTTTGATATATGGATTTGAAACATGACGGATTTTGTGTTTTTGTATAGTAATCAATATCTTTCATGGGTAACTCCAAACTTTTGGGGAATTTGAAATAGTTATCAATTTTATAAGGATAACCGAAATTTATTCTTCTATAAATTTGGAATTTGTAAACGTTCCAAACTATTCTAATATCACCTTCACGATCAACCATTTGTCTTTCCGTTGCACAATCTAATAATTCTTTGTATTCAACCATTGTCTTTGTTTTGAAAACTTCTAAGTAATTCGATGCTTTAATGGATCTGAAGCAACTTAATAACTGATCATCATCGTTCATATAGCAAGTCAGCGTCTGGATACTTAGCTCCGTACGTAATGTTAGATCTTGTTCGTATCTTTGACCAACTTGAATCCAATGCTCCTCGTTCAAAATACTTGGATCTCTAACTTCATTTGGTGAAAGGAATTTAACAGCCATTCTAAACATACAGCATAACAAAGCTGCAGATTCTTCACTTATTGTTAATTTATTAACAAACAAGTTTTTGTTGGGTAAGACCAAATGTGACGTATGAACGTATTTATAAAACAGCTTGATTAAAATATGGCATGTGTTCCAATTAGGTAAACCAAATCTAAGTAATTCGTCTTCTGTAACCCTAGGCGGCATCACAACAGTAGTGGGCGAACTGTTAATTTCATTGATCATCAATGCTGATCTAGAAGTTGTAGTGGTATTATTTGTTGCTCCATTATTAGCAATGTTACGCAGGTGCAAAGTTGAACCGGTATTGGACTCGGTAGTGGAAGTATTATTATTGATCCGACTCATACTCATACGGCTCTTTGTTCTCACAGCTTGATTGCTACTGCTGATATTAGTTCCTGATCCATTACTTTCTGAAGAGGCTGTAGTTTGAGAAGCTGATTCATAATGACGAGCGGCACCAGAATTAGGTTCAGGTTGAGAGGACTCCTTTTGATATTCAGATTGTCTTTTAACCCAATCTTCAGTTGTATCACTATAATGAGATTTGTTTTCTTCTGTGGAAACTTGAGCTTCTAATCTTTTTGCTTGAACAGATGTGACTGAATCACTTGGAGCTATACTACCGTTGTCTTTGTGTAATCTATCTATAGATGACACTACGCCTGACTTTGGATTTTCATATCCTGGATAGTGACTTCCTGGTGGAGGTGGTGGAGGTGGGTAACCGCCAAAACCGTAATGGAACGGTGGCGGAGGAGGAGGGAAATGATGGAATGGAGGAGGAGGGAGAGGATGACTAAAATGATGAAATGGAGGCGGTGGAGAAGGTGGTGGATGATGATGATGATGTCCTGGATGATGGGAAAACGATGGACCCAAGTGGCCATAATATGGATAACTACCTCTTCCTGGAACAGAAGAACCTTCTGAATATTCACTCATGCTGTCCTCGGCAGGGGCTCCATTTTTGGACGTTAGTTTTGAAACACCTGAAACTGAAGAAGAATCTTTGGAGTATGGTGGCGGTAAATAGAAGGGCCTTTTAGCTCCCCAAGCCGAAGCTTGTTGATGCTGATGCTGCTGGGCAGCAATTGGTGATGAGGCCAAATAAGATGTACCGCCGTTAACTGAGGATGGGACGTCGTTTCCTATGCGTGGGCTTTCAGATTGACCTCTATAATAATGTGACTGTGATGGATTATGGTGATGATGATGGTGATGATTATGGTGACGGCTATGAGGACGTGATCCAGCTGTAGTATGCTGCCTTTTATTACAATTAGAATCTTCATTTTGTCCAATTTTTTCAATTGTGCCCGATTCTTTACTACCCTCCGTTTGTAAACCTGTTGAAGAAGCTATTGATTCATTGGAAAATATTTTTCTGCGTCTACCACCTCTTTTACTGGCAACGTAGACACATTTCAAACCAGCAGTAAAACAATTTGTACATCTATTGTAAATTGTTGTAGTGACAGCTTTGGCACCACTAGCTGTGAAAGTACCGGGTAAGGGTACATTTGTTTGTAGTTCACCATCACACTTGACTTTTTTCTCTCTACATGCTAAACATGCTTTTTTAGCAACCGGCTTTCTATTATCATGAGAAATTGAAAACGAACTTCGCTCAGGTTCATCTGTGTACACTGTTGATCGGGTAGAACCATCTTGTTGTTGCTGTCGGTCAGTAACTTGCGGGACATACGTTGTCTGTATTGGAGGTAGCACAGTTGGCGATGGGTTTAGTATTGACGAACGATTTAATTGTGAGGAAATCGAAGACATTTTGAAATTTAGTAAATGTATTTTAAAATGAATCGTTATCAACAAGTCAGTTATTTACAAAAATGTTATTTGATGTGATGGATGCAGTTATTCAACGAAATGCTTTTCTTGGGAATTCAATATGGATACAAGTAAAAAGTGTCTTGTTTGTTAAATTAGATCAATGTCGGTAAGATGTGCTTTATTAGTTTACTCGGATGAATGATATACGGAAAGTTGGAATATTAAAACTTTCGGACTCAGAAAAAACACACAGTCAAGACTGTACAATTAAGCTTGGGTAAATACTATTGGTCAGAGGCAGTGATAGGAAAGAGGAGGGAGAGGAAGAGTAGGCAGTTGGTATAGAAGATGGGATAAAAACAGAAGAATCAATAGACAAGAGCAGGCAAATGAAGATCTATGTATATATATGAAATAATATATGATATGATTCTCAACGGGGACAAGTAAAATACAATAGGAAACTGTTCAGGGCTCTATCTGTCTGACACACACACAGTCAACTTAAGCAGCTGGAAATATGAGATTAACTTTAACCCCATACACGAAGGAAGATCAATGATCCAATTGAAACGAATACAGGAATAATACAATGTAATAACAATCACTTCATATTGTAGTTAACCTGAGAGTCTTCGGGGTTCCAAGAAAATGTGCTGTGAATTTTGGGGAGGGCACTACCTTCTCAATGTATTGTGTGGCTCTTTGCAAAGAGGCTTAATTCACTGTACCAAATGTTGAACTTTATTGTAATATAAATAAAGGGTACTTACTCTATTTATTAAGTCACGGTTTTATGCTTTTATCTTACGAGGCTTGTTTATAAGGAGGATATCGATTACTATATTTATTAATTACCGTTATTAACATATTATTTTATTTTATCAACTGATCAAATTTATTTCACGTTTTTATTTCCAATAAGTCATCAAATCTTGAGAGATTACAACAAAAAGGACACACGCACGCTGTGCTATGCACCCATGCACTGGTGATATAATAACAGCACCCCGGCATGAAAGCCGGTTGACAACAGAGAACAGAGACTGGCGACTGGACTGTTCCCCGGTGGGAGAAAGAGAGTGGCAGAGGACAGGCAGAGAGGAGACTCGGCAAATGTACTTGGTTTGCTGCATAGAAATTGCTTAAAAAGGGCGTGCCGCGTTCTATTTTCCGCCTCTATTGTTCAAGTGTCTAAGTCTGGTTGTCAGCTGTCTCTGGTACTGGAGAGGGGAGGGGAGGGGAGCATAACTCTGCTGTGCAGTGAATCGCCTGAGTTGAATCAAAATTGAATCAGACCTGCAAGCAGTGCCAGGGGAATGGGTGGGTAGCCATGTATGTCTGTTTAAACCACTTGTTAAAGCCAAAATTCTAATTTAAATACAAAGTCAAAGTCAAGGTCAAAGTCAAAGGTAAAGGCAAAATCAAATCTGAACCGGCGGGAGGAAGTATTTTTTATTTGCCGTCGTTGCGTTGCATACTGAATTGATCGGCGGTCGTCTCTTTTGCGTGCCTTGCCAGAATAGATGGGGTTATTAAACGCCATCCCAAACACCGGCGGATGCCCTCGCAGCCTTCTTCTTGTCCTACGGCACACCACCCACACCATCCAAGCCAGGCCGCCTGTCCTGCTGCCGCGGATAACATACCAAAACCTAAACCGCCCTCGGTACTTCAGTATGATAAACCTTCTATAATTAAGCTTTATAGTAGTACAAGCAAAGACAATGTTCATATTTTCAATCACGTTCAGTCAAAGAGTCCCTTAGTTTGTAAACAGCCTTACCTTTTCGTACCTCTGTAATGTCCCCCGTAGTAAAATCAATGTCAGCTGTTCCGAAAAAACACGCGAATGAACACTTCCAATGGCACCGTCCAATACAACCAAAGGGTAGAATAAGGGGGGAAAAAGCTGTGAGCCTTACCCAAGTGTCAGTACACTAGATTATTGTACTTCAACCAAATACATTAATTCAAGCATTCCAATAATAATTGTGTTCTTCGCAGTAAAATAACACTATGAACATCAGTGTTTAAGGAGCATTATTTATTATATATTAATTTCATCTATGAGGGAGAATTTACATTCATTTTTTCGTCTAACTGTGGTCCATTTGACGAAGTGTACAATAGTGCATTTACATGGTCACTAGCATCTTGTATTACACATAAAGACTCTCAATTGAATCGAAATAATAATTTTGTAAACACGTTTTATTGAATGAAAACACTTTTGTTTTAGTCAGTGTTAGCTGATAGTAATTCTAGAAGGATTTTATTACAGCCTCTTCTTGTTATTATTTTTCCTTTTGTTAAAAGCAAGCTTTAGTATATTCTCGAGAGTAATCTCCCACCTAGGCCAATAACAAACAATCATATATAAACTAACTGACTTATCATTCTTGATACTTGTATAATGCTTGATTAACACAGTCTGGCAACATAAAACAAAAAAGGGTGAAGTGGTGGTGAGAGCTAACTCGCACTCGCCCACTTTTTTCTTATATTTAGGCGCTGTTTTTAATGGTATAATCTGTAAAGTTTGTAAGGATATTATGACTCTGTCATTTTCGGTCGATTTAGATAGTGATTTACTCAATGCACTTTTACTCGTTTGATACTACAAATCGTAAACAAAGAAAGAGAGTTCAATTTTTTTTAATATTTATTTATTTACTTGTAGTATTTAAAAAAGAAATGAAATGCAACAGGGGAAAGCACAGATAATGTTTCAACAAAGTAATATTTTCAGAAAAATTCCTTTACGAGCCATTATCTTCATTTATAAATCAGATTTAAATAGCAACGGACTTGTGGAAATCCTTACCAGCGTAAATAGCTTTGTCACCTAATTCTTCTTCAATTCTTAAGATTTGGTTCAGTTTGGCTAATCTTTCGGATCTAGCTGGAGCACCAGTCTTAATTTGACCAGCTCTTAAACCGACTGAAATATCAGCAATGGTGGTATCTTCAGTCTCACCAGATCTGTGGGAAACCATAACACCCCAACCAGCAGCGTATGAGTCCTTGGCAGCCTTGATAGATTCGGATAAAGTACCGATTTGGTTAACCTTTAATAATAAAGCATCAGCACACTTCTTTTCAATGGCAGTCTTGATTCTCAATGGGTTAGTAACAGTTAAATCATCACCAACGATTTGAACATCGGTAGTGGAGAAGAAGTGTGTCCAAGCTTCCCAGTCATCTTCAGCAAATGGATCTTCAATTGAGACAATTGGGTAATCCTTGATTAATTGACCATATAAAGCAGCTAATTCTTCACCGGTTAACCATTTAGTTGGATCGGAATCTGGATTCTTGAAATCTAAATCGTATTTACCATCGTGGTAGAATTCTGAAGATGCAACATCTAAAGCAATACCAATTTGACCGGTGTAACCAGCAGCGGCAATGGCATCCATGATTAAATCTAAAGCTTCCTTTGGAGTTGAAATATCTGGAGCAACACCACCTTCGTCACCAACGTTACCGGCAGATTGACCGTATCTCTTCTTAGCCAATGACTTCAAGTTGTGGTAAACTTCAGAACCCATTCTTAAACCTTCAGAGAAAGATGGAGCATTGTGTGGGACAATCATGAATTCTTGGAAAGCTAAAGCACCACCAGCGTGAGAACCACCGTTTAAAACGTTTTGGAATGGAACTGGTAAAACAAATGGAGCTGGAGAACCTGCTAAGTCAGAGATGTGTTGGTATAATGGAACACCCTTGAAACCAGCAGCAGCCTTAGCAGCAGCCAAAGAAACACCTAAGATGGCGTTAGCACCTAATTTACCCTTGTTTGGAGTACCATCTAAAGATAATAAGAATGCATCGAACTTTTCTTGGTCAACAACTGATAGACCAGATTTAACTAAAGCTGGAGCAATAATGTCGTTAACGTTGGCAACGGCTTTTAAAACACCCTTACCTAACCATTTAGACTTATCACCATCTCTTAATTCCAAAGCTTCGTGAACACCGGTGGAGGCACCTGATGGGACAATTGCTCTGAATAAACCTTTATCGGTGGTTAAATCAACTTCAACGGTTGGGTTACCTCTTGAGTCGTAGACGTATCTGGCGAATAATTTAGTGACGGTAGACATTGTTTTGTGTATATGTAATTGTTGATAATTCAGTAGAAAATAAATTAATTAACTGAAGAGTTAAAGAAAGAAACAAATTAATAATTAAGTTATGTACAGAAGAGACCAAGAATTTGAGATTGTAAAAGTGGAAAATGGAAAGTCTTTATATAACAATGAATGAGTGGAAGCGTGCCGCTTTACTCTGGAAATGAAAATGATGCGAGCAGCAACAAGAGGACATAATTAGTACAACAGAACATCTCACCACGATTCGTTGCGCAATTGTTTTAAACACACCATATAGGTTAGTTAATTGTATACTATCGTTAAAATTAGATTTAAGCGTTTAAGTATCTATGTATTTGTGTATCTACGCCATTATTTATTTATATATTTATGTATGTGATAAGGCATGAACTGTTTACTAATATATAGATATATATTTCACACTTCCATTACTGTTGATAGGAATACTTAGACCTCTATACCAACGATTAAGATTTTTTTGGAGGGAGGAGGGGGTGAGAAGAGGATACAGGAAGGAGAAGGGCATCGGGGAAATTTGAGGAATGAGCCCGGAAGCAGTTGGAACAGTCGGAGTTGTAAGTAAAATTGATGATAATTGTGTCAGACAGGGGGGATCTGGTCAGTTGATGGACGGAGGGAACTGAATAATCAGTTGGCTTACATACATATATATAGTGTGTATATTGTTACTCGATTAGTTATTTTTCAGTTAATTGGTTCATAATTACACATTAAACTATAATATTTCAATCAATTGAGTCACCATCATCGTAACCAATTGATCAATTGATCAATTGATCAATTCAACAGCAATGAAGTGATCATCAACTGAATCAACACCAGATGATTCTCTCGGAGATCAAACTTCCTTTCAATCATTCATTCATGGCGCACAGCCTTGGGTTCTCTATTTCAGTTTTCCCTCTCCCGGGATGTCAGATGTCAGGCAATCAGTAAGAAAGATTACATAATCATAGACCCGAGAATATTAAAATTCCTTCATCGTCGATCGACCGATGAATTTAATATTTGGTCTGCCATTTTAAGAGAACGTGCCATCTGCAATAAAGTTGCTAATTAGTTTTAATCAAGCCTGCTTAGTTTCTATACACCTCTCTACTTGACTGCATTTGTTATACATCCAAATTGAAGTTAAAGTAGGTAGGCAAACTACATTCAAGCCCTCTACTCTCTCTACCTTTTCAGCCCTTCTGTTTTGATACTCTTCACATCTTTCAGCGATAAGCAGCCATTTAAAAATATAGACACGCATATAGACATACGACTAATACTCATATACATTAATTAACAATGGTTTCCTTATCTAAACTCTCCTTGTTGGCCTTATCAATCACCCCAGCTTGGTCCTTATCCATTCAAAACCCATTCTCTTCAAATGCTTTCCCTGGCGGTGACGAAACAAAGCCAATTCCTGGTGCTTCCCCATTATTACAATGTGATACAACAACTCCACAACTATTACACCTTTCAAAAGTCATCCTATCTCCAAACCCACCAGTTCGTGGCGAGAACCTAACAATCACCGCTGTTGGTTTACTTTCAAAAGACGTTGACGAAGGTTCATACGTTGATATCGACGTTACTTACGGATACATCAAGCTATTGCATCAAACTTACGATATTTGTGAAGAGCTACCAAATGTTGATATGGAATGTCCTGTTACTAAAGGTGACTATGAATTAACTAAAGAAGTTGAAATTCCAAATGAAGTTCCACCTGGTAAATATACTATTATTGCCAGAGCTTATACTGCAGATGATGAATTAATTACTTGTTTAACTGGTAGTGTCGAATTCCCAGCCTATAGCTTATTTGATGGTATTCTATAAAAGTCTAATAATCAGTTTCAATAATGCTTAATAGTTTCTGTTTTTCATCCCATCCATTAACTCCTCATTCTACATTTCCCATTTTTTTTAAATGTTTCTCTTTTTGTCTTTGCCAAGTCAATTTGTCTTGCTTTGTTTTTGTCTATTATTACTATGGGGGTTCTATTTCATTTATCTGTTTATTTCTAGTTTTTTTTTGCCATCTTTCCCTAATTTTGTACCATTCTTTTTGTTTCATTTTTTTTGACTATCTTTTTTTATTCTTAAAAGAGATAGCCCCCCATCATATACAGATCTTAATAATATTACTGTACGATTATTACTATTACAACGATTTCAAGTCACTTCATAATTTTCAAAAAAAAAACACCAACGATATATTACCATAGACAAAATCACATCATATATAGATGAATGTATCTAAACCATTTGAGATTTACTACGTGCTCTAACTCCTTGAATTCAGCAACTCTGTGGATTCGTCATTGGACGATGAACCAAGGGTAAAATCATGAGACCCCTGATTTGTATCATTATTATTATTGACGTTGTTATTGTAGATTGATTTAATACTACCAATGTCATTGTAGTCGTTATATAAATCTTCAAGTAGGATTCTATCAGCTGCAATTCTTTTCTTGATCGATTTCAATTGGTATCTAATTGGTAAATACTTGATGAATCCAACTTCTTCTTGTCGTGTTTTAATGTTCAATAAAAGCACAACAAAACACCAGAATAAGATGTACGAGATAACAGATCCATAAGTTGCTGAGTTAGTCCAACCTAACAATGCGTTGAATAGCATCCATCCGCCATCGGTCAATCCATTACAACAATTAACGTGCCAAACAGAGTTGGCTATATCGTAGGAACCGGGACCAGATCCAGTTTCACTTGTATCTTGTCCACATCTTTGAACAAATTGTTCCAATTCCAAAAACCAGACACCTCTGGAAATTAAACCTGCTGCGACGAGGTACAAGAAACAAGTTGACATTATCAGGAAATATTGCAATGACATCTTGTTACCACCTTTATAAAGTGTCACACCAACACCAGCACCACATAACCCACCAATGATGATTGCTAATGGGAATGAGGATGGTGGTTGGTTGACACCGATACCACCGACAAACACAACAGCTTCTAAACCTTCTCTTAGTGTCGTGATAAAAGGTAAGATACCTAAAGCGTATTTTTTAGCAAATCTGTTCATCTTCATTTTGATTGTAATGTACCGTGATAGTTCGTCTGCCATTGGATCGTCATGGACATCGTTTAAAAGGTGTTGTTCATCTTCATCGGTTGTCGATGCGTTTAGAGAATTGCTTAGTTTGAATTTCCATTTGTGTTGTAATGTGTTTATTCTTAGTAAAGCTAGTCCCATTATTGAAATAATAATTGCACTTAATATACTGAATAAACCTTCCCAGATTCTTTCAGCAACTGACCAAAGATCATTACCGATGAAGTAAAAAACAGCAATGAAAACGGCACCTAATCCCAAGCAAATACCCAAACCGGCCGAAGCACCTATCCAAACTTGTAAATTCAACGAACGGTAAGTCTTGTTGTCAACAGTTAAAGTTTCATTTCCAGTTATTGGATCTGTTTTTGTAAAGTTTTGTTTTATAAATGAAAGTAAAACAGAGACAATGATCGCAGATTCAAGCGTTTCTCTTAATATAATGAAGAAAATTTGAACTGAAAAATAATCTTCCCACATTACTGATGATATTATGTAAAGATATGTAGTATTTGACGTATTTAGTTATGTATCTATGCAGAATTGCAAACCGTGTGATGGGAAGGGGTCTGTTTAGAAGAGCAGTTTAATGAATAACAATATTCAGCTCATTCAGGTTCGTTTGATTCATTCTCGGGGAATGAGAAAATGAATCTGGGCGTGTGTATACCAATGGAAGCAAGAACAACACCGTTACACAGCCTTGTCAGGAAGATCATTGATCGACGCGACGAATCTAAAAATATTCAGAAAAACATTCAGCCTCGGGTCGAAAATAGAGATATCTGTCATTTCCTTTAATCGCTTACCATCTGTTGGTTCGGTCCACTTGTTCTTCTGTTTCTTTTGTCCTTCTGTGTGTGTGTGTGTGTCTACTCTTCTTATCTACTATTCATCATTATTTCAATACTTGATCTGGCATACCCATTTTCTTGAACATTCAATCAATACCAATTCAATTTATTCCTTCCTCTTCTCCCACTAAACATGGCCATCACCAGAAGATCCGGTAGAAATAAAACCGCCACTCCCGGTAGTAATAATCCACCAGCAAAGAAATCTGGTGCCCCAGTCAAAAAAGCTCAGTTCGAAGCACACAAAAAGAAGGAAGTTGGTGTTAGTGATTTGACTTTACTCTCCACAATTAGTGATCAATCAATCAATGACAATTTAGAAAAAAGATTCCACAATGCCACCATCTATACCTACATTGGTCATGTTCTGATTTCCATTAACCCTTTCAAAGATCTTGGTATTTATACCGATGAAGTGTTAAATTCCTATAAAAATAAAAATAGATTAGAAGTTCCACCTCATGTTTACGCCATCGCCGAATCAATGTACTACAATATGAGAGCTTATAACGAAAATCAGTGTGTTATTATCTCTGGTGAATCAGGGGCTGGTAAAACCGAAGCTGCCAAAAGAATCATGCAATATATAGCTGCAGTTTCAGGTGCCTACTCCGCATCCTCCCATATTCAAAGGATTAACAATATGGTGTTGGCAACAAACCCTTTATTGGAGTCATTCGGTTGTGCTAAAACTTTAAGAAACAACAATTCCTCAAGACATGGTAAATATCTAGAAATTCAGTTCAATAAAGCGTTTGAACCGGTTAGTGCAAACATTACAAACTACTTATTGGAAAAGCAAAGAGTTGTTGGACAAATCAAAAGTGAAAGAAATTTCCATATCTTCTATCAATTCACCAAAGGTGCATCTGACCATTATAGACAAATATACGGTGTTCAACAGCCTGAACAATATGTTTATACTAGTGCATCGGGCTGTACCACCGTTGATTCGGTTGATGATTTATCGGATTATAAAGATACTTTGACAGCAATGTCCACCATTGGTTTAGAGCAAACTGAACAAGATGAAGTTTTTAGAATTTTAGCCGCCATCTTATGGATCGGTAACATTCAGTTCGTTGAAGATGAAGAAGGTAATGCACAAATTGCGGATACTGGTGTTACTGATTTCGTTGCTTATTTACTACAAGTTAACTCTGAAGTTTTGTGTAAATCATTAGTTGAAAGAACAATGGAAACTTCACATGGTATGAAGAGAGGTTCCGTTTACCATGTTCCTTTAAACCGTACCCAAGCTACTGCCGTGAGAGATGGTTTGGCAAAAGGTTTATATAACAACTTGTTTGATTGGATTGTTGATAGAGTTAACTTGTCATTCCAAAGTTTACACGTTTCTCAAAAAGATGTTTTAAAATCAATTGGTATCTTGGATATTTATGGGTTTGAGATTTTCGATCACAACTCCTTTGAGCAACTTTGTATTAACTACGTTAATGAAAAACTACAACAAATTTTCATTCAATTGACACTTAAGTCAGAACAAGATGAATACGTGAGAGAACAAATTCAATGGACACCAATCAAATATTTCAACAACAAGATTGTTTGTGATTTAATTGAATCAAAGAGACCTCCAGGGATTTTCGCTGCCTTGAACGATGCTTGTGCCACAGCACATGCTGACTCTGATGCTGCTGATCAATCATTTGGTCAAAGACTAAATATGGTTTCATCAAACCCTCACTTTGAATTGAGGTCATCCAAGTTTATCGTTAAGCACTATGCTGGTGACGTTACTTACGAAGTTAGAACCATGACAGACAAAAACAAGGATCAAATGTTGAGAGATTTGATAGAAATGATCAGCACTTCTCAAAATCAATTTGTCAACACCATTTTCCCTGATAAAATTGACTTGGACTCTAAAAAGAGACCCCCAACCGCTGGTGATAAGATTAAAACAAGCGCCAATTTGCTGGTGGAAACTTTGTCACAAGCTCAACCATCTTATATAAGAACTATCAAACCAAATGAAAATAGATCTCCGTCAGAATACAATACTAAGGCAGTTCTGCATCAAGTTAAGTACTTGGGTTTACAAGAAAACGTTAGAATTAGAAGAGCCGGGTTTGCTTACAGACAGACTTTTGAAAAATTCGTCGAAAGATTCTACTTACTGTCAACAAAGACTTCTTACGCTGGTGAATACATTTGGCAAGGTGATCATAAAGATGCAACTTCAATTATTTTAAGAGACACTGGCATTGCCGATAGTGAATGGCAACTAGGTGTTACCAAGATTTTCATCAAAAAGCCAGAAACTTTGTTCTCACTAGAGGAAATGAGAGAAAATTACTGGGGTAATAAGGCTAAAGTTATTCAAAGGGCTTGTAGAAGATGGTTGAAGAAGAGAGAAAAAGCCGCCAAGATTTGTCAAAAATTATGGAGAGAAAGAGTTGGTGGTGGTAACAAATTTGAACAAATGAGAGACTACGGTACCTCTTTAATTACAGGAAAGAAACAAAGAAGAAGATTGAGTATCCTTGGCTCCAGAGCTTATGTTGGCGATTACTTGAATTGTAACGATAAGGCTGGTGGATTTGGTAAGTACTTGTTGAATTCTGTTGGTATTAAGGATTCTATTGTGTTTTCTTGTAGAGGTGAGCTACTACATTCCAAATTTGGTAGATCATCAATGAGAATGCCTAGAGTTTACCTATTGACAAAAACAAAATTGATTGTTGTTGCTGAGCAAATTATCAATAGAAAGGCTTCATATGCAATTGAATCATCTGTTAACGTTGGTTCAATTCAAAAAATTTCAATGTCCAATTTACAAGATGATTGGATAGCAATCAATTTGAATTCGTCTACACAGCCAGACCTGTTTCTGAACTTAATTTTCAAAACTGAGTTAATGACCCACTTGAAGAACTTAAACAGATCGATTGAAATTGTGATTGGTCCAACTGTGTCATACAACAAGAAACCAGGCAGACCTCACGTTATCAAGTTCCAAGTGAGTGACAGTGCTCCATTGAACAGCGATATGTACAAATCCGGTACTGTTTCTGTGGCCAATGGTTTCCCTGCATCAACTCCATCGAGAGAAAAACCAAAGGGAAAAACAGTTTTAACTTCAGCAAGTACCATCACTGGCTATCAAAAAACAATTGCTGTTACCAAAGGTACCGGAGGAGGTGTTGCTACTTCCAACAGAAGAGTGGCACCAACACCACAACCAGTTTCTTATTCACAACCACAACAACAACCTCAAAGAACAATCAATAGAAAACCGACTGCTTCCCAACCACAGCCACAATCATCTACGCCATCACAAACAAACCCTGCGGTTGCTGCTGCCGGTGCCGCATACCACCCTAAACCCGCAATCAATAGAAAACCGATCGGCAGAAAACCTGTCCCATCGACACCACAAGTATCTTCGAAACCAAAACCGGTACCACCACAATCACGTCAAGCACAACCTGTCCAGCAACAGCAACAACAACCAGCTGCTGCAGCAGTGGTCCCACCACCGCCTCCTCCACCACCAGCAGTTCACCAGAAGCCAAAGTGGCCAACGTTCAAAGCAGCTTTCGATTTC
Source organism: Ogataea degrootiae (assembly GCA_019232045.1). Lineage (NCBI taxonomy): Eukaryota > Fungi > Ascomycota > Pichiomycetes > Pichiales > Pichiaceae > Ogataea > Ogataea degrootiae. Next base: position 46,902 of record JAHDIT010000006.1, read on the forward strand.
CCTGGTTCTGGCTCTCCATCTGAATTCCCAGTTACCAAAGACACTATCATGTATATCCTCCAAGATCAAGGTGCAGGTTGGTCACTTGCCAAATCTCTCGATGAAGCAAAAGAAGGTTGGGTTCCAACAGCATACATCCAGCCATGCGATCCACCTGCCTCGTTGTTTAGTGCTGGACCATCCATACCATCACCGGCACCTCCACAAGTTGCTAATGCTAATAATGCTACTACTAATGGATATGCTGCACAGGGTAACGGTGCATCAACAAGTAATGGAAACGGACTGGCTAATGGGTTAGCCGCTGCTCTGATCCAAAAGAAACAGGAAGAAAGCTCATTAGCTGGTGGATTAGCCGCTGCTATTAGGTCCAAGGCTAGAAGGGATAGTGATGATGAAGATGAAGATGACGATGACGATTGGTGATCTGTTTCTTTTCTCATCTAGGAAAAATGGTTTTTGAATTTGTTTTATATTCCTTTGTTTGTTTATCACTATTATATATACATTACGTTATTGTGTTTTAATTTTTTGTGTGTTTTTTTAATTTGGTTGTTTATTATCTCTATATATTATTTTGTTTTGTTAAACCGTTTTTTACCGTTTATATTTTTAATAAAGTTCCGTTTTGCTTTCTTTTTCCAGCCCCTTGTTTATAATTTCTTTGTACATGTTTTATACATACATACATACATACAAAGAGGGCATATATATATGCCTCAATAAAAATCATTGTTCGTTAATAAAACGTTTGAGACGACGAAGAACCCTCACCATTACTACCACTTCCAAAAACTCTCTGGTTCTCCGTCTTTGACAATTCCAAAGCCAACTTCAGATCATCACCCAACTCGTCATCCTCTTCATCGAACTGACCAACAGCAGGCTGCTTAGCAAGCCTTGACGTTTCTAATTTAGAAAGTTCAATGGCACGTCTAAGTTCTTCATCATCTTCATTACCGTCCAAGTCCTGATTGTCATCGGCTTGATTTTGAGTTGAGAGCTGTAACCTTTGTAATAAATTCCCATCAACATCATCATCATCATTAGCGACAAAACTCGTGGTTTCGTTCTTTGACAACTGCAGTACTTTCGCCAACTCCTCATCTTCATCATCGTCTAATGTCACCCTGCTGTGGTTCACACTGTTGGATGTCGTTCCAGTTTGGCTGTTACTCATCGAAACGGAGAGTGCTAAAGCCATTTGAAATTCTTCATCAGAATCAACCATGTCTTTACCATTGTACTTATCCAATAACCGAGCATGTTTAGCATCGGTTTCTAGTTCATCTTGGTAATCTTCCAGATTTTTCTTAACTTCAAGGAAGGTATTTTTACTATCCTTATTGTATGCGCTACTGCTACCACTTACTGATGATAACGAATTCGAGGGCGTTCTCAACTTTTGTTTTCTTTTCTGATCTAGTTCTTTGTAAAAATCACCAAATTGGAAGACTTGAACAATAGAACCAAAAACAACAAGTCCGGTACATCTTGCTTCGTCCAGTTGTATACTTGTCAATGGAACCAACTGATGTTCTAAACTTTGCATCAGTGACTTATTGATCTTATCACTAACTTTTCTAAACAAGCAACCAGTACAAACATCATACATTTCCAGTCTACCGTTGTAAGAACCAACCATTAATACCATCGAATTTATACTAATTTCAGATAGTGGTGGGAGATCAATATTTTGCTGTGATAATAAAACACTTTGATAATCATCATCCTGTGTTATTAAGTTTGGATAAAATGATAAGGATGGCTGGATTTCGTATTTGGGGTCTCTCACGTTAACAACTAAAACTTTACCGGATTTCAATAATAAACCCAACATCAACGGATCATGTCCCACTATCTTATCATCCCTTGGTGTTAAATACTTGTTATTTTGTTCTATTGAAGATCTATAAATGATACCATCAGGTGTTCCTGCATCTTCACCTTCATCCAAATGTAGTATCCTAGATGAACCAAACAAATTTTGTTTGTATGAATATATAGTGAGCCTGGAATCGCTTATTAAAATAACGTTCTGATCACCATAATCAACGTACATCGTAATTGAAACAGGTTCAACAATGGCATCATTGAAAGTTGCCAATTTCGTGACTTTTGGTGTACAATCAAATAGATTGAACATATTACTAATCAAATACAATTCACCACGGTTATTCAAAACAACTATTTCATCTCTGTAATTTGACTCAATTTTGATTATCGGAAAAGTTGAAACTCTAACTTTACTTATCTTGACACCCTTTTTAATATCCCATGCTAATAAATAGCCATTTTCATCAGCTGTTAATGCACCGACTTTACCCTCTTTAGCTAACTCGGATTGATTTATATGAATGCGTGTAACAAGTCCAACATGTTCACTTTCTTTGTATTCTTTAATACCAGAAACCAAAATGTTTCTATAGTTTATTAAGGATCCATATATTTTACCATCCCATCTTCCGAACATGATACAATTTTTGCTCAAAGTATATGAAGTCGTACCACTTGGGAAGCAAGAAGGATAAAAATCTTGGTTCGATCCGTTGTTTAGATTACAGCTCATTAAATTTCCTGTGTTTTTATTAAAAGTCACCAATTTGTTATTCTTGAAATCTGTGAAAAGGTCCGTTATATAAAACAGGTTTGCAATTGAATAACTGTTATGGGTTCCTTTACCCTTCCTCCAGCTCTTTATAAGAGTTTCTCTTTTGATCAATTCTTTACGCCATTTTCGAGATCTTGATACTGATGGGAAAGTGTCTTTTAAATTTGGGAATCGTTCTTTAAATATATGCATCCACATGATATTATCCTTCGATAGATTGTTCCATGATTTACAGACCAAAGATATGTTTTTCAAAGATCTTGGTTCCAAATTACTGAATATAACAATCAATAATTCCAAAGGCAGATCACCGAGTGAAGATACAGATCTTGAATGTGATGACTCAATCTCAAGCTTTGACGTGGGACTATTGTTGATGGATTGATCCTCTTGTAGGATGGTGTTCCCTAACTTGTCGACCGGCAAAGGCTCAGGGGATGTTGTTATTGATGGCATGCCTTAATGAAAGTGTAATTATCGGGATTGCTAAGAGTTGAATTTGCACTCCAAACTAACAAGGAAAGATATCCGTATAACACTGACTTAACTCTGTAGGCGGTTGATTTATTAGAGAGAACAGGTTAAAGCACTTCGTAAAGGATGGATTATGTCAGCAGAAATGTTCATGTGACATCAAAGTTGTTGTGATGATCTAATTTGCCGCTCGGAGATATTTAATTTATACGCAAAATGATGAGTTTCTTGTCAAGTATGGGTTGATGACGACGTTGATGAAGTTGCCGGGATATAAGAGCAATTAATTATGAAAACGGCTAGCAATATGCGTTTCAGATTCACGTCACACACCATTCTCGTCGCCTTTCCTCTTCTTATGACGTATCTATTGCATCCAACAAATGCATCTGACATCTTCGATGCAGCCAACATGTCCCTGAAGTTGCAAGAGTACCATTCATCACCGGTAACAACAGGTTCAATGTACACTTACTTCCAATACGCTATGGCTGCTTTGATATTAGACTATGCCAGTGATCCAAACAATTACAACTTGGATTCAATGGCACAATTGACATCATACAAAGGAGAAGTGTCAAACGCTGTAGTTGCAGTCGAGTTTATCACCAAGTTGTCTTGGGCTGATAGGATCTATCAAGAAGCTGCTTATTTGTATACGGGGACTCTATCAGAATTGGATGATTTTTCATATTCTACGAATTCAGATACTTTGACTAGTACAGTTACCGGATCCAGTTTGTCATCTTCTGTTGCACCGGAATACTTTAGCATGTCTCAAAGCTTTTTGATATTGCCGTCGATTGTGGTACTGACTGTTTGTGTACTGCTGATTGTATAACATGGGATCACTGTCTCAGATCTTCAAATATGGAGTACATAAACATTAGAATAACTTCGTGTCTTGTTTCCTGAATTATAAGAATTGGTAGATTATTGATTATAAGAGATTATGATTAAGAATAGAACTAGTAGTATATATATACTATATAATGCTCAAAGAGATACGATACAGCTTGATTATTTCTTCTTTTGAATTTCCCATGTGAGTTCAGTAATCGACACCTCTTGACCACTGTTATCGTCATAATCATACCATTCACCATCACTTAAGTCGACATCTTTGAATTGTGTACCTGACATTGAACCTTCTTCGTTGCATCCCCTACATTTGAAATTCCCCACGGGGACAAATTCCACCAAATCAACACCTCTGGCTTCGATATCTAACATGGCGATTTTCTTGGTTGAACTTGATATTGTGTAACCTCCATGTTTTTTAGGGATGGAAATCTCGACGTTGGATGGTTTACTACAGAACCCACACTTGAAGATAAAATTAGCCTCTCCCCTACTTCCCTGGATTTCATGTTTTTCGTACAAGTTTATGGAAATTTCCTTTGGATGTATTTCACGGCATGAAGTACATTGGATTTTGAAAGTGTACTCGAATGGGGAGTCAACGGAATCCACTGGATAGAGGTCTGTCACGTTGGAAAGTTCTGCGGTTAGATATAGATGGGCGACCATTGTTCAGTTAATTGAAGTAGTGGAGTATAGTGTGGTATAGGTTGTTCATATAGTATACCCTTGAAATCTATACGCCATGTATCTTATGTCTTGAGTCCATGTTGCTATGCTTATACTTTGACTATCAAACTTCGAAGGGCGTGTCCCAACAGACAGATTTCCCAAAAGAGACTCTCAAAAAACCGTCTGATTCTTTCAAACCTGAATGTTTTTAAATTTGCACGGTTTCTATTGGTCCTCTTAAATCTCTTCACAGTCTCTCAACTTGTACAAACAGTAGATTCATAAACACAGGTATAGTGGTGCACTAATAGCAACAGCTACAATGAGTACCAGAAGGTTGATATCGCATTCTTGGTGGAAACCAAAAATACCATTCTTCTACAACACTTCAACGTTGTCCAATCCAAGTCCAACTAGTTTACGAAACATGTTCATGTCTAAATCTTCATCAATGTTCCGTAATACACGCCAATTACATACTATGCCAAGAGCAAGACCAATGATGAGATCCAATAATCCAACATTCAGAGGAAATAACCCTGGTTGGGGTGTCATGGAAGACTTGAAACTACTTTCATTTGGTTCACACTTTGTCTTCTTTATGTTACTACCGCCTTTAATAAAACAGTTCACCACCACCATCGATGTTGTTAGAGATGATACTTTATCGGAGTCAACCTTAGATGATGAATATAGTATTTCTTTGAATAACGTTCACAGCAAATTGTTGAACTTTGACACCAATTTGATTATGGAGTCAAACATAAGGCTATTAAGTTTAGAAAAATTCAAACTCCAAAGTAAATTGAAAGAAAAATTGGCTTTAGAAAAGGAAAAAGAACAGCAACCCGTGGATATGATATTGCAAGAAGAGGACTCACGTAAAATAGAACGACAACGGCCGTTTACACAGGTATCAAACACGAAACCAGAGTTGGTATCAACATCAGTAAGTGAACCAAAGAGGATAATCATTGACACATCGTTACCCATAACTCCAGATGACCTAACAATATGTCTAGGAGGAGCACCTTTATACCAATCACCACAAGTGCTACAACAGCATCCGCATAAACAAGTCTTAGTGGACTTAGTACAAGAAATACTCAAGGTGAATTCTAATACCTCAAACAAACCATCAAATACGATATACAATCGTATCATTGATTCATTATCGACTGATTTTCAAGACATGATCAAGGATACCACTTCAACATATCCACACCTTGCTAAGGGAAAGAAATTTGTCAATGTCAAATACCAACGTAAGCCCTACGGTTCTGATAATAACGACAATTTGTCTAATCAAATCAAAGTTGACCAAATACACGATTTTCTAAATACCAATTTTACTCGAGTTGAACAGAACTGCATATCAATTGATGAATATGTTATTCAATTATCAAAGGTTATTGAAAAAGTCGTTAATTTGAAAGCGGATCTCGATCAACATACACAAGACTCTTTGTTCAAAGTTGTTTTCCATCAATTATATGCATTGAAATTATATCATCTAGCAAGCGTCCTACTTGATTCAACGATCAAACACACATCTACTAATAATGCAGCATCATCACACAAAGATAAATATATGAAGAAAGCAGCCAATATCAGATCTCAGATTGAGAAAAGATTCCAAGTCTCTAAAATCATACAATCAAAGAACCAAAACAAGAAACAAAAACTGGGCAAACTTGAACAAGAACGTTACAACAGCTTGTTTACGGAATCAGTCAATCAATCGACATGGTTAAGCTCCATGGTTGAAGATTTCGAGAATTTCTCCAAATTGTTAACTGTTGTTATGAAGAGTAAAAAGCCAAAATCTTTTATCAATCATCTACTTGACTTTAAAATTAACCAAGGTGACAAAGGAATATCAGAATTGGTTAAATTACTCTCGGAGAACGGTCATTTGCAAAAGGATGCTGGCAAGTATAAGTTGGTTTTAGATAGAATTTCTTTGGCTACAGGTTTGACTAAAGAGGATGCATTAGTAAGGAGTGATTAATTACTTAGAATAATAAATACAGACGGTATATTTCGTTACATTTTCCTAAACCGTAGGGACAGCAACAGTAAGCAATAAACGTAAATATGACCATGCGTACACACTATATACTAAGTACGTGGATAAATATATCACGTGACGGATGAAAGATCTCCCGTTTCGAGGGGTGCAACAAATTTTTTTTATTTCAGAAGAAAAATCTCTGTAGAAAGAAAACAGAGACAATGACTTTTAGCCAACTTCTGACCTCAACAACAACACAAGCAAAGTGATATACACATATCAAAAAAAAAGAACAAATCCAAATATACATTATTAAAAAAAAATGAAGTTCCTAACGACCAACTTTGTCAAATGTGCAATTAAATCCTGTGCAGGCTCCGACGATTCCTTCCCATTACAGTTTTCAGAATGCCAATTGGAATTACAAGAACAAGAATTCAACCCAGATTTTATAATAACTATGATGGAAAGACTTCATTGGGATGCTATATTGAAAGTTGCTGCTGATTTGGGTAATTCAAGTTTACCACCACAGAAACCAACAAGTGTGGAAGGGAATGAAACGTTATTAAAGGATTTGCATAGTTTGTTGTTGGAAACGCAAATTGTGGAAGGTAAGATGATTTGTAAGAATTGTGGGCATGTTTATTACATTAAGGATTCCATTGCAAACTTTTTGTTGCCTCCCCATTTAGCTAATTAAAGGAACTGGGAAAAACGAAGGATTGAAAGATTGGTGGAAGAAGAAGTATATTCAACTTGATTCTCAAAGATGATTTGATGGTTGTTGAACGTGTATTATATTGAAGTGGCCAAGATTGAACTTATGCTGGGGTTGATTTTGCTTCTGTAAAGGGTGTACTAGTTAAACTAGTCAAGAGAATGGGGTATGAGCTGTTTGTTAGACACTGTCGTACTAGTATAATGGATAAATCTACAACCAAAATAGAGATATTTAAAGATGTGGGATTAGCTGATTTTCCTGAATTTCACCCTTACGAAATCTCTCTTACTGTTTTTTAGAGTATATAGAGGTATTTATATGTATATAGAAACGCAAGAATAATAGGAGCCTAATGCAACGACTTCTGCGAGTTCTTTGAAAGAATTTTAACGAGTTCGAATATTACTATTGGGTATTTAACAAACATTTATACAATTTCTTACTGTATTTTTCATTGACTTTATAGTTTATGAATCTTTTCTCATCTGATCTCTATTTGTAAGTTGCTACCTCATCTACCTTTAAGTCAGCTCCTCAGTACCTGGCGAAACTAAATCATTGTCACCCTTTCAAGAAACTAGGATCTGTTCTCCCTAAACGTCGATCGACTCTGCTGCGCCCGGTCGATAATTGGCTAACGCCACCCCTCACACCTCTCTAACGTTTTGGCCACCATACATCGAATGTGTTTTGATGATCATCTTGATTGATACTCCTTCTTTAAAATGACCAAAACGTTAATTACGGGGTCAGAAGATTCCATACGATTTAGAGATTTCAGAGGCCATCGGACACTACATTTAATTTTTCTCCAAGTCAAAACTCACGGGTTTATAGTTTAAGACACACCTTTTGGTTTACCTTAGTGCTCGCACATCTTCGAATCGAGTCATATATATATATATATAACCTTTGTTGCAAAGTCAAACTGATACCTTGTTAACATCAAACTCATACCTAACTACAGCCTACATTCATTTTCAGGAAAGCTCAGCATACCCTAGATTGATTTGCAATTCTAAACTATAGACATTCATCATATACACACACACACACACCTCCTTTCCCACTTATATCTCCACCATCATCCAGAAAATTTACCAAAAAATTGCACATTTCCGAAGTTCGAGGCCATACATTTATCACCTGCTGCAAGAAACGAAGTCTGAGAACATAGTCCATAAGTAACACCGTTTGCATTTGATCAGCCTCCCCAATTTTTCAATAGATTGAGCACCAAAGATCAAAGCTAATTATGTCCTCTAACCAGAAACTTCAATTCTCAAAATCCGGGGTCAACAACAATGTCCCAGTGTCGTTGAATGGTAGTACTTCAGGCCATATAGGGTCACCACCTTTATCACCTACTCAACAAATTACATTCCCAAATGGTAACCATTCAGATCACATAGAACAGACCCCACATACAATTACTAAATCAAGATCTAGATCCAACTCAAGGAAACTGTCTATTGGTAGAATATTCACTTTTGGATCGGACAACCATAACAGCAATGGCAGTAGCAATAACAACAACAATAATAACAATAATGGAACTACAAAATTACAATATGAATCAATAACTACCCCAAGAATCGAAGAAAATTCCCCACTGACAATTGCCTTGCCACATGCTAAACAATCTCCTTCAATCGCTACCGATCAATCATCCAATGACTACTTCAACTTGAACACTTCGACGAATAACAGTTCATTGAACAAAGAAGTTGATACCAATACGAATAACAGCAACGGTACTCATCCCGAATCACAAGTAGACGATGAAACAGATGAAGTTACAAAGACTAAGAAGTTCACGAAGATTAAAAATCTATTCAAGTTTTCATCTAACTCAACAGACTACGGTGGAGACCACGAGGTCACACAAGCAGTTGGGTCAAATATGCCTTCTTTGAGTAGTATGATACCTGGTGGATTAACTTCATTTTCCCAATCAAGTGAAACCACTGAAAAAGAGCTGCCCACCGTTGATGACGATGAAAATAAAACTCAACAAAGTGCTGCTAAAGAAGAAGGATCAACTCATTCTTTGATGAAGAAATTTAGAAGGATGAGAGCACCTTCTAGTCCAGGCTTACCGCCAGTTGGAGGCTTACCGAAACACATTTCTCAGACACACTCAACTACGTCGACTCAGCCTTCAGTTATTATCACTGAGGAAACTGATATTTCTGAGCAAGATTATATTGATCCACTGGACGATTTTCAAGTGAAACTAAAACACGACTACAGTGTCAACAATTCAACAACAACCTTGTACAATGTTTCCATTACCGATGAAATTCCACCAGACTCAACACCCAAATCATCATCAGCTAAAACTTCAGACGAGCTGAAACATTCCGGATCGAAGAGTTTTTCGATCCAGCAAAAGCTAAAAAGAGTTGCATCTGCTCCATTGGGTTTAAAGCAACTTGCTGAAGTATCACCGGCGAACGCACCTGCAGGCTCAAGTGTTTCTGTTCCATCAACTGCTGCTGAACAGCAACGAGCTACCAACGACCTAACAAAACACATTGGAGAAATTACCCTGAGTAAAGATTACAGCCAAGCAGCTTCAAGCAGCAGTAGAAATTATTCAAGTAATTCTTGTAAAGTGTCAAGTGTAGAAGTGGCCCCACAATCTTTTGAAAAATTGAAGTTGTTGGGTAAAGGTGATGTTGGAAAAGTTTATTTGGTCAGAGAAAAGGCAAACAAAAAGCTGTTTGCAATGAAGATATTGAACAAGAAGGAAATGGTTGATAGAAACAAGATCAAAAGAGTGTTAGCAGAACAAGAAATTTTAGCGACTGCCAATCACCCATTCATCGTTACTTTATATCATTCATTCCAATCCGAAGATCACTTGTATCTTTGTATGGAATACTGTATGGGAGGAGAGTTTTTTAGAGCTTTACAAACCCGTAGAATGAAGTGCATCTCCGAGTCCGACGCTAGATTCTACGCTGCTGAAGTCGTCGCTGCTTTAGAATACCTTCACTTGATGGGGTTCATTTACAGGGATTTAAAGCCCGAGAATATTCTATTGCATCAATCGGGACATGTTATGTTAAGCGATTTTGATTTATCCAAACAAACAGACGATATCAAGAGGCCAGAGTTGATTTCATCGCATAAATCGTCAACTAGTATGCCACAATTGGATACAAACGCTTGTATTAACGGATTCAGAACAAATTCGTTTGTCGGCACAGAAGAGTACATAGCACCGGAGGTTATTTGGGGTAAAGGTCACACTTCAGCAGTTGATTGGTGGACACTTGGTATTTTCATTTATGAGATGATTTTTGGTACTACGCCTTTCAAAGGATCAACGAGAAACCAAACGTTTTCGAACATATTGAAGAACGATGCTAATTTCCCAGATTACAACTCCATCTCAAATAACTGTAAAAATATGATCAAGAAGCTATTGATTAAGGATGAAACCAAAAGATTAGGGTCGAAAAGTGGTGCCTCTGAAATCAAAGGCCATTCTTTCTTCAAGAACGTTCAATGGGCACTATTAAGAAACCAAAAGCCGCCAATGATTCCTATTTTCACGCAGAGGAAATCAAGAAAGGACAGAGAAAAGAACAAGGAGTCAGGAAGCGGTGCTACAAAGACAACCCAGTCTTCAACGGGAACTTTGAGATCAAAGAGAAAGACATCAAACTCAACTATTCGTACAGGCGGAACCCAAAATGGGCCTGATCCATTCGAGAACTTTAGTTCAGTTACTATCCACCATAGCGATGATAGCAACGTTATGACTTTCGAAGGAAACGAATTGGGTGAAATTTCGTACACGTTGACGAACCCCGAAGTTGCAACATCGAGAAAGTTTCTGAAAATGTGAGTTCGAATGGATATCTATTTTTGTTTATTCTTTAGTGTATGTTTCTGTATATATACATTTAGCGCATTTCCCTTTACATCATTAAAAAGCTGTTTATTTGTTAGAAAAGGAAAAGATATATTTAAGTACGTAGTTTAATCTAATTCATCAATAACGTCCCACAACTTTTCAAACTCCTGATTCTCTTTCAATTCTTGGAACGTTGACCATAAATGCAAAGCCTTTTGCAAGCTCCAACTCTCTTCTAGTTCCTTTGAGACAACAAACGCCTGATCTGTAACCTCAACAGGCAACCCTGCTAATTTTGCACAGTTAACACCATACGACCTATCACAACAGCCGTTCTCCAAATGATACGTAAACATCAACTCGTCATCATGCTTCTCAAACCCTAAATGGTAGTTTTTAACAGCATCAAATCTATCAAACACTTTCAAATTTTGGAAATGTGTAATGAATAAGACGAATGGTTCAACATCCTCAACTAAATACTTCAAAATCGAATGAGCAATAGCGTATCCGTCAACAGTACTTGTTCCCCTCCCGACCTCATCCAACAACACCAGCGATCTTTCAGTGCAATTCCTTATAATACTGCTACATTCACCTAATTCAACTTGAAACGTTGATTCACCCTTATGTATGTCATCCTGGGCACCCATTCTTGTGAATATAGAGTCAAAAATACCTAAGGTACTCCCCTTAGTAGCCGGTATGAAACATCCGATTTGAGCCATTATTACATTGAGTGCAACTTGACGAATAAAAGAGGATTTACCACCCATGTTTGGACCGGTGATGATGACTATACGTCCATCTGTTTGTGACATTTGTACGTCGTTAGAAATATACCCGGTGCCCAAAGTGGTCTTTAATTGGAGGTTTTCGGCAATTGGATTACGTGATTCAATGAGGTTGATGTGTGGTTTATCTGTGAATTCTGGCTTTGTGTAGTTTTCATGTAGAGAAGATGCTGCACTGAGGGATATTAAACAGTCTAGAGTAGATAATAGCTTGATCAGTTTGTTCAAGAATGGGTAGAAGTTGTCGATTATTTCGATAAACTTATTAAAACATTGGTTGCATTCATTAATAAGTAGTTCTTTGTGATACTGCATGGATTTATAAAGTTCAGAGGTCTGTGGGGTTCTGAATCTAGCAACTGATTTGGTACCGTTGATCTTAATCCAGTCTTTCGGTAACGCTCCAACGGATGTATTTCTAACTTCAACTAAATACGGTTCTTTGTTATTAGTTATGTAGTTCATATTCGGTCTTTTAGTAATCTGACGTATGGAGACTAATTCATTCTGTAGTTGTTCTTCAACAGATGCAATATTATCGAAATGAGCACCGATAAGGTGATAATCGTGAAAGGAACTGTTGAAATATTTAAGTATATGATCATCATCGTCAGTGCTTTCATCTAATGCAGCGGGAGAGTAGATCATAGTGATAAGTCTTCTAAAATCTTTTAGCTCATAATTACTCAACTTTTTGATCTCTTGGAAGATTTCTGACAGGTAATGGGATTCAAAATTAATAAGTGTGTCTTTTAGACCTCCAAAAATTTCAAATATCCCATCAAACTTCTTGAGGAAAAGATATGCGTCTTTACGTTTGCATCTACCATAATGAATTCTGTTTAACGAAAGCTCTAAATCGGGCGAGCTCTTCAAAAATTTCAAAGTAATCTCAATCGGTATGGACTTAAAATTGTTAATTATGCATTCAACAGAATCGACCCTTTTCATGATTTCTTCTCTATTTGTTAACGGTCTACCGATCCATTTTCTTAGCATCCTAGAACCGTAGTTAGTATTGGTGTGATCCATCAACCATGCAAAAGATCCATATTCTTGTCCATTTGTGGCATTTTGGAAAATTTCAAGGTTTTTCAAAGTGTTGGAATCCAAAATCATATTTTTATCAAGTTGAGTGAAATGAAGGTAATTTTCCTTAAGCTGGAAGACATTACTCATTTCAAACTGTTTCAGATACACCATCAGCTCGACAAAACAGTTTTTCACGTTAGCTGGTAAGTCTATTAAGAATGAGAACATCTCTTCGTTTAGATTGTCATTCAAGATGTCTATTATTTCCCTTGTTGTCTTTCCATCGTCAACGTAGTTTATTCTTAATGTATCAGCATCTGATCTGACTGATGTCTTAAATGTTTCTATGCACTTACTTGTTTCTTTTGAAACGTCACCGATTAAAACGAACTCAATTGGGTCAAGGTGCAAGAATCTCGTTTCTAATTCAGCTCTTGTAAAATCATCTTCAAATGAATCGTACACTATATCTGCTGAATAAATATTGACAGCAACCAAAGATATATGATTTTTCACATTCCCATTATCTTTCAAGCAAATAATATAATTACCGTTTTTAACAGTATCTTCATCAATATAAGTGGATGTTGTATAAACTTTCGAAATCTTTCTTTCGAAAACTTTACTTTTGTTAGAAGAGTTTGATTTTATGGCACTTGTTTCATTTTGATCAACAACTGCAACTTTCAGACCGTATGTAAGAAGCCTTTTTAAATGTATGTGTAATCGAACATCAGGGATCGAGCAATATGCAAATCTATCGTACTGTGCGTCTTCTTCCCTTGTTCTGGGATCCGTTGGATCAATTGACATCTTTCCTGGGATCAGCATGATGTTTAGAATACCAGCTGCAACTCTAGCATCTTGTCCAAAAAACTTATACTTATAACCAACTTGGATAGCTAAGATCTTGTCAGGGTTTGGTTTCTTCAAGTCAACAAATTGCTGTTCAAGTGGAGTCAATTTTGCAGGTTTACTAGCTTTTGTTCTCTTCTTTGATTCTTTAGTGCCATCTTCATCGTCATTATTATCAATAAGGTCATCATCTGTGGTCTGATTTTCTGTTACTTTTCTTTTTCGTGAAGTGTGCCCTTTGAGTTTTTGGACAAATTGGTTGTGTTTGGATTGATCTTTTGGGGAACTGTAACATTCTTCGCCAGTCGACTTGTTATATTTGAAATCCACAATAGCAGGTGTAGTAGTAGGAACAGCAAATACTAATGGAACGTGTTGCAGCTCTGGGAATTCGTCTGGTGGTGTGGTATACTGCTTTGAAACAGCTGTAGGTGAATCTGCAGAGCTTCTGCTTTTTGAATATGGAGGTGATACCGATGAGATATCTTTCAGAGGCTTGATACGATGGTTTGACGGTTTCGGTTTGAAAAACCGGCTTAATGACTGCTGCTGTGACATATCACCAACCCTCTAAAATTGTCAATTGCTTTGAATTTGGGGTAATGAATATGTGTAGCACCAGAAACGTGACAACAACACGAAATTGACCATTTTTCAACTTGAAAATGGATCAGGAACAGGTTCGCACTCGCCACATTAAAGCAACCCTTAACGGTGGCTGAGAGTGGCGCATATATGCTTTTTAAAGTGCTTGTATTTTTTTTGTTGTTCCCCTTGTAAATGTATCTATCTATCTTTGGGAGGTGGTACATCGATCTTCTGAACCTACTTTCTAGTAATTTTAATTGTCAACTAGTGGTAAGAAATCATTAAAGAAAGCGCCATCATAATGTCGTATAACGGTATTGGACTCAACTCAGCAAAAGGATCGGGAACGAATGGATTTGTACAGAGAAATTTATCGAATCTATACGGTTCCAAAGGGAACGATGAAACTAATGGCAAGAAGTTTTTGAAGAGGGAGAAATGGAAACAAAAAGAAGAAAAAAGAACGAACAGGAAAGAAGCTCAACTTGATAAGGATATACTGGAACACGAATCCAAAAGAAGAATCGAAGTGAAATCCATGGAATACAGGGATTACCTTGAAGAAGATGAGACCTTGGAGGATAGCGAAATAGATCGACTGGTAGCTGATTACCAAGCTGAATTAGTTGCGGATAAACTCAAAGCTGATACGGTGAAAGAAAGAAGAGAGAGATACAGACAACCGAAAGAAGAGAACCGGATAAATAGAGGACCAAGATCAAGAAGCGTATCTCCCTCAAGACCAGTGGCGACTGAAGGATTAACTGTCAAAGACTCCCAAAGATCTTCATACAATGATAAGGTAGATCCGTTCAAGGTTGATAAATCAAAAGAGCTGAACTCAGGAGGTGTGATGAAGTCAAGGGAATGTATTCCTGCTTTGAAGAAGATTGGGTTCGATAAATCAATGTATTAACAAACGATTATTACTATATCGAATGTGGGAAACAGCTGAGGTTTTGAAATAAGTTGGGATACTTATCTATGTATATCTATATATTACAACCGATGGAAGTAAGTATAATTGGTTTTGTTTAATGACTATGTATTCAATGAAATAATCTAAAGACATTAATTTTAAAGATAAACTTTTTCGTTCCAATGCCATCTTCAGTCGTCTTGGGTGGATCCTACTGTTGTATTAGTCGACATTTTTGAAGCCAGATAGATGACAGTGCGCCAGCTAGAATAAGGGGTCATATTGTTGCAAAAGATGAATTAAACGACAGATTGTGTTGGCCTGATGCATACAACTACCAGTGAACAAACCCAGGCGCATATAATTAGAAGGTAGATTCAATAAAAATTTCTATATGCAGTTTATTTTGAGTAACCATGAATTAGACTGTACTTCAATCGAGTAGAGCATAAAAGGAATGATATTTATCAGAACTTTGATTATCATAAAGCGGGGAGTAGCTTGTATTGTGACTCTAAGGATGAATCAAGACAGTACTTAGACCCAGATCTCAAACACTTGTGAAACGTTTCTTTTCTCCAATAACAATTCCATTAAATACCAAAATGGTATGAGATGATCAGAATGAACACACCTATGGGAGATAAGCTCCCACAGAAGGAATTTATCGCAGATCTCTGTCACCCACCGCAGTAATGCTATTCTGGGATATCAATGTTGGTCAAATCACTCTTATCTTTGGACATACCTGGTCTCAAAAACATAAAAAGAAGTTATACAGAGGCATCTAGATATTCATTAAACAAACTGAACCATGCCCTATCCATTACCGTCCAATTATTCAGATGCTCCTTATCATGTCTCATGTCTCAACCTCCATAACCAATGTAAAGCGATTTAACCATGCGGATCTTCAGGATCTAATGTGGAAGAACACCAGTGTGTTAGAATTTTTAACAATTGGAGAAGTTTCTCCGCCGATAGGAGAATGTTGATCTGTTGCCTCATGCCAATCTGCATGTTTAATAAGGTGATCATGAACCTTAAATGTTTCTTGAACGTTGAGTACAAGAATCAAGATAGGGAAGAAGAATGGCTCTATACAACGAACACAAGTGTGGGTTGTGCTTTGCGTCTTGATATCCACGTCGGACTATAATGAAGAATGTCTGAAAAAGCCTTCGTACACTATAAGGCGCCTATATGATTTATTACATCGAAGATGCCTTTTATATATATTACATTGTAAACAATTACTTGAATAAGAAGAAGGGCCTGTTAGTTGACTGTATATGAAGGAGCGGGTCCACAAATGTGGATAGATTTCGGTCCAAGAACAACAACATACCACGATGATAGCAATTCCTTGATTCGATTGCTCTCGGTTGCTCATAGGTCTAAAATCGGTAGTTGAACTTAGACAATGACATAAGCTTAAGTGATTGTCCTCCTCATGTGCAAGCAAGTGTTTAGCGAAGATCTTTAAAATTCACAGACATCGATCGTCGTTTCTCACTCAGGTCCGTCTTGTTCTGTCTTCGTCAACATGAGGATAACCATCAAAAGGCTGGTTATCTAACCCCTAATTACATTGAACTACTGCTAGTCCTGCCCTTAATATGCTCATGGTCGTTGATACACCCCCGTCATCATCACATAGTATTTTTTATAACATTGGCTCCTTTGTGGATGTAAATCTACAGGACAGTGAAAGATGCGCATGCAGTCTGTTGAAGTAGGGAGGCCTTAGGGATCAACTCTCAACTCCCAAACACATAATGTATTATTTCTTAGAATCTTTGTAAAAGAGCATAGGGCAGCACTACTTACTCCGTTTAGACATGCTTTTTAGTTTATGTAGAGTGAGGGTGATTTTAAAATCATAGCCAATCCCATGTAATAAGATACGCATGCTTGTAAACAGAGCTCTAAAACTGGGACTTAAACTTTCAAATGCACTTTGCCGAAAGAGAAGCGATTAGGTACCCGTTTAGTAGTTCAAGAGACAGGGCACAGTTTGTTAACAAATAACAGGTATACCCTCCATCGTTAGATCGTCCAAACAGCCCTCCATCGTTAGATCGTCCAAATAGGACCTTCCCCTGAGCCATCCCCCGAGCCATCCAAGCTTCAAACATGCGCCTAAATTTACATTAATACGAAAGCGACAGCCAGTCAATGATTTGTTCACGCTCAACCAACGCCATCCAAACTCTCCAATATGCGTTGTTGGTGATTCATCAACCTAACCTTTTACAGCCATCCACACAGCATACAGTTTTTGATCATGCTAATTACACACAAAGAGTACAACTAACAATCAATCAAACTGCACAGTATTCCCTTTATCGCTCATTGTATTAAACCTTAAAATATAGTCCCATGAGTATGGACAAACACACAGGTGTTACGCTCTCGATTGGCTGATGTGTGCACATTTAAATGTGAACTTTGAACAGAGATTACACAGCCTTGAAGTTGAGACAGTTTGCTTTACATTTACACTACACTATGTCTTTGATAAACGGAAAGGTAAATGATGTGCATATCCTCTGTGTTACATAGATAAAACATCTAAACTTTAAGACCATAATGTAATCAATTAGAACATAATGTAATCAATTAGAACCCGAAATTTGGATACCAAATAAGTTACCAAACTCGTGTGATCAGAAGGAAAGCGGAAAACACAGAGAGCTCTTTAAAGAGGAAGAAGACTTCCAAGTGTCCTTGAAACCTTGACAAGAATCAATAAAAAACGAATTAAAGGAAACGAAGATAAATAGATATATATAAAAGTTTATCCTATGTTGATAGTTTAATATAAACTTTTTTAGATTTGAATAATTTCACTTTAACTTTTTGGTCAATGATAGTACCACTACTACCACCATAAGCAAAGGCCAACTCCTCTTTTGATGCTTGTTTTTTGTTCTCATCAACCCACTGATCCATAATCATCTGTTTTTGTCCACTGCTAATACTATTCTTATACTCTTCGCTAATGTCCCACAACATCATCTTCAGGTCGTTGTAGAGTATGAAATTTGAGTTCGATTTAACCAAGTGAATCTTCATCTTGCTTTTATAGCGTGGGTAGCAAACAGTTTTCTTGATCCATTCACTTGTATAACAATACTCTCTTCCTCTCCTCTTGCCACTACCTTCTTCGGCTTCAGCCGATGAGCTTGATGATATTGGCGAATTTTCGTCTTCGACAGGTTGTTGTTCGTCTTCTTGTTTGACAGCATTGATACCCATAAATTTACCACTGTTGCTACTTGGTGGTTTAATAGTTTCCAGTTTCAACACCCTGCCGTTGTTATCCCTAATGATTTTAACAAATCTATACTGATCGATACCAAAGTTTTTTTTAATCAAGTTATGTATGTTCAAGTCGTTGTTGGAACTGTCGGTTCCGGCTTCTTCACCTTCGCCAGTTGAATTGTTGTTTACTGATAATGCATCACCTGAGGATTTTTTGCTCTCTTCTAAGCCAGTGACAATATTAGTATTGTTTAACACGAATTCCAAAGATGATAATTTCTTAGCTTCTCCGGACCCAAAGTTGCTTGAAGTTAGAGCTGGTCTTTTATATTCTACTGGATCAGGTTTATGTGATATAATTCTTTGTAATGGTTCTTTAAACTGGAAAGTTCTGCTGTCTAGTACTGTCGTACCAATATTCTTACAGTCTAAAAACCTGTCTAAATCTTCAATTCCTGAATCACCTTTAAAGAAATCAACATCAAGTTCACTACATTTAACACCGATATTGCTACCAGTCACTGATGCTGCAGAAGTACTGTGGATATTGTGGGAATCCGTTGAATAAGCTTCCTGTTTAACTGATTTTTTAACGGAATTATCAGATAAGTTTGTAAAGTCATAAACCAACATCTCTTTTGAATCCCGTTTGTCAACATATTGAATCAATGCAAACATGTGGTCGTGTAAAAAGAATCTACAGTTAATATTGGATGAGAATGGACGCCCTTGGGGTCTGCCAGATTGTGAAGAACTGGGAACAGTGTTATAATCTGCAATCTTCAGTCTTTTGTAAACTGCTCCTGAATTATAAACTGCGCCGGCAATAGATGATCTTGAATGTGTTGGATCAGAATGAAATCTTTTTCTCTCAGCTTGATTTTCCGAGTTTTGATTCGATTTAGGTGATTGCGTTGTGTTGGATGTAGCCGTGGCGGTAGCAGTTGGCACAATATTATCTGCACTGCTGTTTAATTGCAAGGCTGAAAACAGTCGGCTTTGTCTGCCTGGTCCACTGGAGAGGGAGATACGTGGATACTGGTGAGCTATCTGATCGTGATGTGGAGGAGGAGGAGGAGGAGGGGGAGGAGGATGAAGAGTGTGGGAGTGGTGACTTGAAATAAAGTGCTGTTGCGCTTGTATGTAATGAGGCTGGTAAGTTGGAGTCATCCGCTGTGGTTGCTGATCCTGCTGTTGGCCAATGCGATAAACAGGACTTGAAGACTGATAATCCACATACGGTGGGTAATGTGGATGAGAATAGTAAGGTATTGATACATTAATGGCCGTATTTGGAGTATGTTGATTGTGAGAACGGTGAAGTGGTGGTGGCAGCGGTGCCGGAGAAGGTAGCTGCTGTGGAGTTAGTGTAATATCCAATGAATTTTGAGGTTGATATGGTGGTTGATAATGGTTTGACGGAAGGGAATGGTAAGATGAGTGACTATAGTGCTGTGGTTGATTGGACTGTGAATGTTGTGGAGGTAGAGGAAGAGGAGGAGTAGGGGCTGAATATCCTTGAGAAGAATTATACTTGGGAGAACCGTATCTAGATAGTTGGGTGATACCTTGACCAGAAACTGGAGAACTGGAATTTTGTAATCTATTTAACAACGGTGTTTCGGTTGGTAGTCTACCTTGAGTGGCAGGGAATTGGTGATAACTTAGATTACGTGAAACTGACTGTCGATGGTGTTCTTCTTGATTAGGTGGGCTATATTCAGGTTTATTCAGAGCACGGGAGGGGTGGGGCTCATGTTGGTATGGTGGATATTTATTGTGAGAATGTGAAACTGGAAGCATATGCTGGTGTCCATCTTCATGAGGTTGGTAAGAAGATATAGAAGGTAATACTTGTCTCTGTTCGTGTTGTTGTGATTGTCCAGGTGGGGGCAAGTTGTTTTCTGCCATAATTATTATTTTTTGTTCAATTATGACTAGATTGTAAATATGAGTATGTAGTACTTGAGAGTGATTGGATGAATGGCAGTTCCAGTCTAATGTTTCTCAAGCATGATCTTTCGTCTTAGAAATGGGTTAGGGAGACTCGGTGCTACTTTCAAATGATATAATAGTCAGTATGTATAGTGAAGTGAATTGGTATATTCACGCTCTTTACATTCAGGTTAAAGCCGATTGTAACTAGAAAGGAAAGTAAAGAAGTTATGAACCAGTTATGAATAACTTCGATTGTTCTCAATTTCTCTTCTAATTAATTCAAAAATCAAAAAAAGCAAAAAAAAATTCAAAAAATCAAAAGACAGGTGAGCCAAAGGGAGAAAACACAAAGGGGCCAATGAAAGGGTGATATAGAGGGTAGTTGCCTCGACTGGCTTGAAATATTTGAACTGAAACGGAGTAACAGGAGAACCAAAAGTAAGGAGGTGGATGTGAATAGACGGTACAAGTGTAGAAGTGAAGAAATAGAGGTATGGAAGAGTTTTGAAAGTAGAATAAAAGGCACCACTGTGTATATATATATATCACTTTAAAACACCCTACCGTATCTCAGATTATGGTTGTGAATATGCTGCTACAGCACAGAATCTGGATGACAATAGAATAATCGAAACCATAATGCTGAAGTTGAGCAACCACATTGCAGTACATATACATGCGCGGTTGCAAAGAGTTCGTTGCAATGAAGCATGCAGCGTTGCTTTGGGTGCCAGTACGTGCTGTGCTCTGCGTGCTGCCTTTGGCTGGGAAATGGTAAATGGCTGTACCTTGTAATATTTGCGAAGGGCGGCACAACCTTCGGCACGCCACTACAATTGGAGGAGTTTTTCAATTTGCCAAGTGGATCTCTTTTATATACATGGATTGATATATATACATGGATTGATATATATACATGGTGTGAAGTTTTGAATTTTGTATGTGAAATCGATGTAGTTCGTGCTGAGATTTTCATCTGATACATGGATATCCAAACATCCCTGTTGATCTCAATTCTTCCTGGTCTGTCAGGATTTTGTGCTCTCTTTGTCTAGTCGAACGGTTGCCTGCGGCACAAGGGCACATGCTTTGCGGCCTGTTCTCAGCAATCCCCTTTCTTTACAATGTAACCATTTTTAGTTGCAGGGCCCTGATCCATCTCTGCCTTAAAATCACCAATGGTAAGAACGTATCCAGTGGTGCTGAGCTATTTATAACGAATATATATAGATTGAATATTAGAACGGATGGACCATTTATACTACTTTGTGCTGTATTGACTACATTATCCGAGTGTTAAAACCTAAAAGTGGGGACAACCGAACCAAGTTAATCGGATCTAGCTCAGTAAAACCGACAACAGCGGATGAGAATAGGGCCTCTTAGGAGATGCACGCATCATCCAGTATAATAATTATAAATATAAATATGTAAGGTTGAAGAAAATAACCCACGAATTGCTGCTTGCTTGTCTAAAGGTGAAGATACCTATGCATTTTCCCTTAAGATCGATCATCAATCATTTTGATGAAACTCTTGATGGTTTTAAACATAACAGATATAGGGAAGTAAGTACAAAAATAACATTTGATTGGAACGTACATGTCTTTGTAAAGATTTGCTTCATGTGCATCGATAAAGGCGTTCCGCAAAGAATAGACCTATAGAAGGATTATTAATCAGCCTTATCGTTATGGAGATCTGTTTTTCTTTGTTTCCCCATGCTAATCCTTATTAATGCGATGAATAATAGTGACCTTATAGCAGATAAATTTCTTTGTGTTTAACCATTTTGTAAGAACCCTTAATTTAACACTGTTCAAAATTGGGAGAATTGAGAAACAAATCAGCAAATCCAAACCTGACATGCAAAGATCAAAACCGAAGAATTGTACAAGTTTAGCCCGATCCCTACATAGGCCTTTGGCTGTGGCACAGCGGATTAAATCTGATGTTGTCTATTTGCTTATCTTGTATTTGGCAAAGTTTATTTTTTTCCAGTCAATTTTATATATTTCTATCTAGCTATAGTTATGATTTGAGTCAAGAGTTCCTTTTTTCTCATTAATCGAACGGAATACAGGGTATCTAATGAAATACCCAAAAAGCTATATTTATCTCTAGGCCAACCTTAATATATTATAACTCAAATGCACATGTCTTACAGGTATTGCCGAGTTATAGTAAGCTATTTTAATGGTTCGATTATGTACCTTATTTACAACTCCTCTATTAGAAGTTTTTGAAATGAAAACAGGCATTGATACGTCATTGGCTAATAGATTAGCTAGTAGATTAGCAATCCGTGGATGATAATATCTTTGACTGGAACATTTTTCAATAACAATTATTTGTAAATACTTTGTTCGACGATGCAGTGCAATTTGCACTGGTATTTTTTTTTGTCATTTTTAGTCTACAATTTTTCCTTTTTTGATATTTTTTAACGAATACTAGAAACAACAAACAGCTTATTGAAGCAAAAGAATGCTATATCACAGTTTTTGTTCAACAGAGTATAGACAACAAGCGCCGTACAAAATAGAGTCCTGATTTCAAGGATGGTTGTTATTGAAAGCTTATCATATTGATGTATGCTAGACTGTAAGACTCGGCAGATGGTTAAAAATAGGTATACGCTAGGAAATTGAAAACACTCCTAGATTATCAGGAGTTGTATCTTATATGGTACGTTGATACTCATGTTTAAGGTGAAGTAAGTAAGATTGTTCTTAATGGTGATTTATTATAGGGCGTCTGTAGATATCCTTTTGTGAGAAAAAACTAGTATCAACACTGGGAATTTTCCAAGAATCAATTGTTCAATCTTGCGTATTTTTCAGCTCACACAGTTGATTGCCAATACTATTCTTTTCGTTGACCAAAAAAATGGGAAATTCCTACAACAAAACTATGCAAATTTGAGCTTCATCCTAAGTTTTCATTTTGGTTGAAATTTTTGTATGCGTTTTTTTAGAATGGATATAAGAGTGTTGTGCGTACATGCATTCATACAATTATGTGCCATACAAAAGATCCCGATGAGTGTAAATCTGCGCCCATCTGCAGCCTAGCTTTTTGGCTTCTTCTTTTGGGGTATTGGAATATATATAGTGCGGTGCACGTCCTCCAGGACAACTTGGAAGTTTTGTCACCCCCAACTTAAGGCTGGCCGAGCCAACAGAAGCGTTAGGGGTGGCTGGTAAGTCATCAAAGAATGCTTACCAGCCACCAATACTGTTAGTTCTGTCTCTCAATGAGACTTAAGTAGAGTCAGCAAAGCTTTCTAGTTGTCTAGGAGGATGTGCATCATATTATATTTTCGGTTGTTCGGTTAGAGGTGGAATAGGTTACCGTCTTGCCGCTGACGGAATTCTGTTTTGAACAGAAAAAAATACACAGCCAGCAGAAAGATGGAGGATTCGTTATCAACTCATTGTAGCTTCGAGATCCAGATAGTCCAACATAGCAACAATAGGTTGTGAACGGCATCAGATTGACGTTGATTGTTGGAGTGTAATTATGTTCAGCTGCTTTTCATCTTCGAGTTTTGTGTTCTCTTTCTTACTGGTTGTCTATAGTTCACCGCGATTAGGTCTTCTAGATTATACAGGCAGGCAGGTCATCAACTCCCTGGCGCGTACCTGTAGATTGCTTCAATTTTGGTGTAAGTAGTCATTCAGCATATTGTAGTCAGGCGATTTGATTCTACAGAGTTCAAGCTTTTGTTAACTGTATATTGGTACTATCTCGCTAAAAATACTCCTTATGAAGACGAGTTCCGTGTGATTGAAATGCCGATGACAAAAAGAAAAACTCCTTCTGCTTATATTATTATTACAGCCCTTACGAGTCTGACACTACTCTGAACTCCTCTTTCACAAAATAAAATATGTTTAATCGCCGTAAAAAATATTTCGAGGTTTTATATTTCCAACTATCTAGATATATAATATTTTTTGATTTTAGTGCTTACATGCACCTCACCTCAACTGTAACCTTCCTTCCATAAGTAAAACCTTCTGACGACTATTATTACATATCCAATTTGTACACCCTGTGAGAAACTGTATTGTAGGCGTGACAAAACAGATTCTCTCTAAGTATCGATTTGCAAAAATACTCAAATTCATGCCACGATGACTCGTTTGAAAAGTGTTGAATTCAGTGAACGCTTTCTCGACGCTTTCATCTAGTGTCTTGACTCAAAAACGGTTTGCTTATGAGTAGTGTGTGAGGTTGTTCTCGATTCTCATGATTTTAGGAATAATGGAACTAAAAGTCTAGTATTCAAAAACTAGTCAACTTCACTATTGAAGACTGTTTTTTGTAATACTACTCTCTGATTTTGTTTACACTGGCTTCGAATTCCACATTCTGATGACTGAAACATGTCATTTCTATGATAATCGTATCTTGCATTTGTAAACTCAAAAGTTCAACTTTGTATAGATCTCAACAGAGGTTTCGAACAGAAAAGTCCGAGCAGTTACCGAACGCCCCTTGAGGTCATCCAAATTAAATAAAGGTCCTGCAGGAAGTGGGACTTAGTTCTCGTGATGGACTCTTGTTCAAATCAGGTGTTGATTATGTGGGTTTGGATTCCAGAAGTAGCAATTGTATATTCTGTAAAGCTGTAAAGAAATATATAAGAACTGGAATAGATAAGAAAGGTATGCAAAGAAGTATATAGAAACCGAACACCACGTTTCTGAAAATCCCAACAACTTGCCAAGTCGTGGTCACTAAAGCTCAGGACTTCAAAGTTTTCATTTTTACGAAAGAATGGAAAATAATAATAGGGCATATCCTGAAGAGTGATGTTTATTAAAAATATCTGGATGGTCTCCTAGTTTCCAAAAACACTGAAAGTCATTATGTTTTTCTGTACTGCGTTGACGGTTATTGCATCAGCTATCATCCACTCCCCCTCAGCACCACTGACATATATTAATAGGTGCACACACCATGAGCTTTATCAGAATATAGGCTTGTTGTTTTCCAATTTCCTTGCATACTATGTTGCAGATAGATCTGGTATTCACCGAAACACCAATCGTTAACAATTATGATCATCTTAGTTCATAACATATTTTTGATATGCTTTTCTATTTTTATTATAAATGTCTAAAGTCTAAAATTCTCCGAAGATACATTGGATCACGAGAATGTTTTTCGAATATCTATATAAAAAGGACTCTTAGCCAGATCACTTTGAAATTCTGGAATTTAAATAAATAGCTATTTGGCTTACAAGTTACTATTGTTGACAATGCTTTTGCTGTACGGATGCAAGATATGGCTGTGCTTTGGAGGAAATTATAAAGAAGCAATATATTATCGTTTATGAGCAGGGAGGTTAGGACTGTTTCAAAGAAGATTATTTAGCTTCCGGAAATGGACGTGGACGCTAAATCATGAGATCCTTGCTAATGGAGGATAGCTTATATATTGTATTATGAGGAATCATATGAATTATTGAATTTATAATTTTTTAGTTAGAGGAGTCTTTTAAAACTTCATTTGAAAAAGAAATCACAGGTCATATAAATAAGGAAGTTGCAGTTAGATTCGAAATGTGGGCGTTTGTGGGCGCACGTCCTACATATGCGGCTGGTATCCTCATACCTACCCTATTTTTTTTTCTGGATCAGTTCAACAGGGTTAGGGGATTTTTGCTCAACCAAGCACAATGGATCTGACTTTTTTATTTCAATCCACCAAAAAATAGCAGACAGTTGAACGTTTTTTAAAGTTCTTGAACAGTGTGTATTGTAACTCTCTGTAGTTTTGAAGTTTGGATTCTGCAAATGACTAGTGTATGCTTACATGTTGGTATATGAGATGAGAGATATCAATTTCGAACAAAAGGGATGTCATTATTGGTGTCATTTATATGTAGCATTCTCAACTATTATGAGCATTAGTAACTTGAAGGTTCATTTAACTGTATGGTCTAGAGATCGATATGGATTCCTTCATAGCAGAAGGTAGAAGTACATACAGTTACATTAACTATTTACTAGGAACAATACTACTACAGATAGTTAGTAAAGTAACTGCTAAATTTAAAACTCTTATAAGTTTCAAATACTTTCTAATCTGGGGGAGACCATTGATGTGATATGTAGAAAACATTAAGGTTGGCACCAAGGACTAAGTTGTCTGTTTAGGTTTGAGACGTCAAATCGCAATCTTTTTTGTTGTCAACTACTACATCTATCTATCCACCAAAGAGCTTTTTCGCTTGACATATTTAAAGGACTTCGAACGTTTAAAAACACTTTCGCAGGGATATATTGCAAGAAGTTACAAACCAGGTTGTAAATTTCGGGATAACTCCATCTATACACTGGGTATTGTGAAACTTTGTGAATCTTTTCAAGCATTATTATAAATACGGACAATACAATGTCTAAAAGACGTTCAAAGTTAGATTCCTCGGCATTTTGCCTCGAACTTATTAAGTTATGGTAAAAGACAAAAAACACGCAATAACACATCTAGCGGTATCTGGCATAAAGTGCTAAAATATCTACTGCATAGAGATAATACTGTATTTAATAACAAGATTATATCATCTAGGTAATTGGATATGTGAATCGCAAGTTGACAAACAAATAAAGAGTATACACGATAGCCTTATAAACCAAAGCATGAGATTGACCTTTGAAGATAGACTCTGAAGTTTAATTGATCGAAATTAGATAAGTTAATGCCTTATGAGTATGTGCCCATTACCACTACATCGTTTTATAAATCGACGACATAAAGTAATAATAGCATTTTAATTGTTAGATATGATTCAGACAAAGCAATGATTTGATGTACGAGCATGTAGGCATACATCGAATGCGCCCTGTGCAACACAGCACATGGCTGCACAAGCACAAGGATAACTACCACACAGCAGGCAAACAGGCCACGTTGTAAATCTCAAATTCATTCCCCACGGCTATGATGGCTGTGAGGGAGAGCCCATTATATTGTGGACATTTCACACCTCCTATCACAGAGTTTGGTCCCCAACTCCGAAGGACCCCTCTCACCTCCCACCTCACTTCAATCCCACTGCTATCTTTGCCAGGATTATGTCTGAGGGGCAAGCGGTGAAAGGTACGGGGGTGAGACTTGAGAGCCAGTGTATCAAGGGAACAGATGTGTTCTCCAGTCGTTTAGGACAACAATGTTGCATTCTAATGAACCCAAACGCTCATCACTCCCAGTGAGCAGAAAATTCAAACTTCAATATTAACACTATAATTAAGGATTAATAACATAAGTGTTTGGTAAACTAACCAAGTTGCCACAAAAACAAGTGAAGCCTTTTTACGGATGATGATCTACAAACATGTTAGACCTGAATTTAATGAATCCTTCAACAGTAATTATTGTTTCTTCAACTTCGTCACTATTTCCAAATGAACAAGACACTCCATCATATCCCGACTATTCAGACGTGTTGTAGTTTTAACATGCTAATGCTGACGATAAATACAACAGAAGTCTTGATCAGTTCGTATTTTGATCAGACTTTCTGTTGCTAATTTATCAAATAATAAATTGTTTGCCCTAGTTATGTGATTGTTGATCATTTTATGTGTTTATGAGCTCATGATGGCTTACTGTCGTAGAATGGAAAATAAATCAAGAGTCAGAAGGATCACTAACAGGATCTCTTGAACAGTTACGAACCAATCAGTTGACACATGAACAGAGGAACAACGGAATCTCGTTAAAATCACCTAAAGGATAACAGACGTTGGTGAAGTAGTATGATATCGTCGCGATTTCGACCCCAAAAGGCTCAAATGGAAATCTTTTATGGCGCTTTTTAAAGTAATAGATATTGACTTTTTCTCTTTACTTCTATTTTGTATGTTTGATCTCCTTCTGTCAAGTAAATTATTATTAATTAACACAAATAATAATACATTTAATTATAAGGGAATAAAATGCCTCCCAAGTTACCAGGCTTTTATTACGACGAGACAAAGAAGAAGTACTTCAAAATAATTTCAGGCGCTAGCGCAGCTACTCCATCAATTCAAGGCACTAGTAACAGCACCAATCTAACAAAATATACTCAATCAGACATCCAGAGGCAACAAAGAGAGAAGTCAGAGAAAGAGGAGAGAGAAAATAAGTTGAGGAAAAGTCAACGCCGAAGACAACTACCATCTCAACCAACAATTGAAATAGATGTGAATTCTATTAATCCAGAAGTTGATGATCTTGAACTTTTTTTAAGAACTTCAAAATGTTTGAATATTTCACAGTTTAATTACCTACTAGAGAACTATTCAATTGTTGAACAAAATGAGCAAAACAAGGATTTTAAATTAATTCAAGTGAAAGTTCAACTACATATGCTCAAACACAGACAGATAATGTCAGTACATACTCCCTTTGATCCTGGATTAGTCACCACAAACAACTTATCTTGGGTTAAGCATCATAACAAGACTTTGTATCTTGGTATAAAAGAAAAGATGATTTTATTCAACACTAGCAAAATGGACCTTTCACCAAATTATCATATAGGAGAACGATGCGAACCGTCTGAGCATGTGATATCTTCTGATAACTTCTTTAGAGCTCCAGTGGAAGACATTGAAAAAGTCGATATTCAGTTGCAATTGAATAGCAATAATAGACACGAAATTGCTGTTTTTGTTTCAAGTGCCCTGCTGAGGTTAATTACTGGTAGTGGGGATGATAGAGTTGCTCTCGGTGACCGATTCAGACTACCGTTCAATTCTCGTTGTTATCATTACAGATCTCCTGAGTATATTGTTGGGTTTGCATTGATCAATGGTTCGGCAAAAGTTGTGTGGTTTAGTGAAAGGATTCTGTCGCTGACTTTGGAATCTGAACCTACGTTTATAACATCAATAAAGAAATATAAGAAAGATATAGCAGCGATAGGTACAAGATCGGGTAATATTTATATTACTGTCAAAGATGAGTTTAGTGATTTTTACAATAAAAGAAAAGTTGAGTTTGGTGGCAGCGTTTGTTCATTAAACTTTATAGAGATAGATAACTTTGTTTTCCTATTAGCCAGTGGACTGAATAATTGTTTGATACTATACCAACTACGAAGCGATTTACAGTTGATTGAAGTTATAAAGTATCAAGGTTATGAACATCGGTTAAGATTGCAAGAGAACGTACAGATGCATAAATCTGATTATTTTTTCGCTGTTAGTAATGATAACTTAAAAGAGTTGAAAGTTTATTATATATTTCATCCGAAACCTTTGGAGTTGGCTTGCAAGTTGCAATATGAAGCGATTGCTACCTCTAACCCTGGTTTCTGCTTTGTTGAGAATTCTCTACTTATTGTGCAAGGTAGTAAGCTGCTTCTATACAGCTGATGATATACATACATATATATATATCTTTGTAAATACAAAGTAGACTGAACCCGACAGCTCTAAGTACATAAGTGCAAGTAGTAAGTATAATAAAAGCCTATGACACAACCAAAACAAACGAGGCTGTGCAGGTCCTACAAACTATTATGCAAGTGACTTGAGTCATCGAATTACTTTTTCCCTGTGAATTTTTCAATGATTTCGAACAGTAACCAGCCGATCTGACAGTTGGAGATTTAATTCAACAGGTTGACAGTCAGTATATGAAATTTACATTGTTTCTGTTTCCTCCAATAATATAAATATTCATATATATATATTTATACACAAACAACACCGTAGACAAACACGATATAAACACGAAATGGGATTAAAGAAAGCCGGTGTTTTAGGTGCCACTGGTTCAGTTGGTCAACGTTTTATTTTATTATTGTCACAACATCCTGAATTTGAATTATCTGTTCTAGGCGCTTCTTCCAGATCTGCTGGTAAGAAATACAGAGATGCATCAACTTGGAAACAAACCACTTTATTACCTGAATCATCCGCTGAAATCATTGTCTCTGAATGTACCGTTGAAGCCTTCAAAGACTGTGACATTGTTTTCTCTGGTTTAGACGCTGATTACGCTGGTCCAATTGAAAAGGCCTTTGTTGAAGCCGGTTTGGTCGTCGTTTCCAACGCTAAGAACTACAGAAGAGAAGCAGATGTTCCGTTAATTGTTCCAATTGCAAACACTGAGCATTTATCTGTCATTGAAAAGAAAGTTGCTACTGCTAGAGCCAAAGGTGAGAAGAAAGGTTACATCATTTGTATTTCAAACTGTTCAACTGCTGGCTTAGTTGCTCCACTGAAACCATTAGTTGATACTTTTGGTCCTATTGATTTATTAACTACGACCACTTTACAAGCTATTTCAGGTGCTGGTTTCTCACCAGGGTTCCCAGGTATTGATATTTTGGATAACATTGTTCCATATATTTCTGGTGAAGAGGAAAAGATGGAATGGGAAACAAAGAAGATTTTAGGTACTACTAACGCGGAAGGTACGGAATTCAAAAGCTTGAGCGATGATGAATTAAAAGTCTCTGCTCAATGTAACAGAGTTGCTGTTTCTGATGGCCACACTGAATGTATCTCATTCAGATTCAAGAACAGACCAGCACCTTCTGTCGAAGAAGTCAAACAATGTCTAAGAGAATATGTCTGCGAAGCTGCCAAGTTAGGCTGTAGCTCTGCTCCAAAACAAGCCATTCATGTCTTAGAAGAATCCGATAGACCTCAACCAAGACTAGACAGGGACAGAGATAGTGGTTATGGTGTGTCCGTTGGTAGAATCAGAACTGATCCAATATTGGATTTCAAGATGGTTGTTTTGTCACACAATACTATTATTGGTGCTGCGGGTGCTGGTGTTTTAATTGGTGAATTATTAATCGCAAAGAACTTAATCTAAGTAAATACAGTTTTTTATAAACACTTTCCACTATGTACACAATTCAGTAACAGTAAGTCTAGTCTAATACAGTGCTCATTTAACCTTAAGTACAAAAACGTGGCTGAAGCCACAATCAACCTCAGAGTGGCGAAGCGCAAATCAAAGTCCCAAAAAAATGGGGCATCAAAAAAAATTGGAAGGCTGTTTGCTGCTTTTGTTTGTAGACCACACCAGTTGTAATGAGACCACAAGACAAATCACCGTTTGAACAAGCAGTCAAAGGGCTAGTTTTCATCCAGAAAATTTAATAATACACTTATAGACATACAAATTAATTCCATTTATATACACAGTCTTATTAGACATCTCATTAGATCTTTCATTTTCATCTTACCTCGCCCCATCCCCATATAAAAGATATAGCCTGTCAAATCAAAAGCTCTCTAAAGAGTGTCTGTTTTACTAATTCAATCTTCTAAACTGCATTACGGAACTGAAAATAAAAACTCAGAAATAGACTTTCAACGTATACAGCTATACATTGACTATTAATCCCCAAAGCTATTCAAGTGCAAGCTAATTTTGATAGATCATTTACGGAGAAAACCCTATCAGTTGATAACAATAGTCTACATTCCCTAATTCAGGTCCAAGTCAAAAAGTTCAACTAGATCTAGATATAGGAAAACAACGGTTGGCCATAGAAATTAATAAAAAAAGTTAGATTCAATTGAATAGGGACAAAACCTACAGTATTAGCTTACCCCAAAATGCCATACACACCTCCAAGTAGAAGAGGAGCTGACGGTAAAGGGGTAAATGCCTCACAAGAAGCGTTTAAAGCTATAATGTCACAGTCAAATGACTCAAGCTCAAGTGTAAATTCAAGAAAGTTTTACCTAGGAAGTAACGATAGCAGTGATGACAATTTACCGGAATCCAGCTCAACGGAACAACCTGAACCCTCCATAAATGCATCAAATAAGAAATATCCGTTCTTGTCCAACAGTAACTATCATCATCCAAATGGTTCTAACTCTAACTTAAGATCAATAACACCTATAAGGACTCCTTCTAACCCTAGAGTTTCCCTCTTGTCTTCATCTGTACCATTTTCTCCATTGTCATCTTTACCTTCTTCCTCAGCCCGCTCAACCCCTGAACCTCCAGATGTCTTCAAATTCACAACAGAATCACCACAGTCGTACTCATATACATTAATGTCTCCAAATTCTTTAGCCTTAAGGCTGAATGTTTTGAAGAGGTCTCTGGAGATTCTAATTGAGCGCCCAGAACTGATGTCTTCAATGGGCAATACGAGTAGTATAGGGGCTACAGGGCATCTGAGCCCTCCAATATATTCACAGAATGCTAGAAAGGGATCAGCTGCAATGTGCATGATGGATAATTTGATTAGAATGGATAGGAAAGCTTCTACAGCTGCATTATCAACAGTTTTAGAAAATACTCAAAAGTCAAGAGCAAGTTCTCCTTTAACGCCAACAACAACAAGCCTCAGCGGTTATTTCAATAATGACTTATTGCCTACACAAAACAACAACAGCAACAGTAGCAACAGCAACAAGGTTAAAAAATCAAATTACAATGCAAGTAACAACAACGAACCTCTCACGTTGGATAGAGAATTAATTCACGACTTGAAAGAAATTATCAAAGTGTTAGAAACAGGCATATATACAGGTGAAATGACCAAAGACAACGCAAACAAAGTTGTGACATTACACAACCTATCATTATCCAATGCGAGACAAATCTCCAAAACAGCAGCTCTAAGGATTAATTTATTGCATGCATTGGCAACCCCATTCATGGACACATCTGCAGTTTCAGCCGCTTCGGAGCCTTTGCAAAGGTCAATAGCAGGCATACCAATGTTGAATTCATCTCCATCTGTTTTAGGCCTATCCTCACTAAGTACAAAAACTCCGAACATTTCATCTTCGGCCTCTAATAAACAGTTTCATCTGGCATCTACTGGCAAAAACTCGGCACCAAAAGCAATCTTTACATGTGATCTAGAATCTCCTTGGGATTTGAAGAATGCCAATGATTTGGCCTGTTTGATGTTTGGTATATCAAAAGCTTCTTTACGAGGCCTAACTTTGATGGATTTGATTGCGCCAAGATCAAGAGATTTAGTTTTAGATAGACTCTGGAAGCATAACGAATTAGTTTTCTCTGGTGAAATCATTGCCATCAAAAGAAACAATCAAGGGATAGCTTGGACTTCTCTCTGGGCAAAAAGAAAAGAAGACTTCATGATCTTAATCTTTGAACAAGTTCCATGTGACTCCATAGATGTTGTTGTTGAGAAGAGTTTGGTTCTTGAAGACAATGATGTCTATTCAGTGAAATCATATGTAGAGAACAGTGGTACTTTATTCCGTGATGGCAATAAATTATCAGGTTTGAAGCTGGGTGATTTCTTGCCCTCTATGAATGACGAAATTGAAAACAAACCACTAAACTCCGAGCTTTCAAGAATGCCAATTGGAAGAAAGGATTCAACCTTGATTAATAGATCAAGATATTTCACTTTGAAAATAGATAATAATTTATACCTCCCATCTGCTGTCACATCTGAACCGCTTGATACAGAAAACGGAAGTGATTCTTTGATTAGAATAAATTTACATTCGCTACCTTATATAGCTGGTTCATTTGTCATTTCATCAAAAGATTTCAAAATTCTATCGTTTAATAATGCAATCGCTAAGAACTTGTTTGGTAGTTCTGGAATAAAGAACAAATCGATTGACTCAATTTTGCCTAATTTTTCTAATTTTTTAAACCATTCAATAAGCGAAAATCCAAATTTAATGCATCAAGAAGGCATTGTGCTACCCGAACACTACTTTAGAAAATTGCATGCCTATAAGAGAGGCTCGACAAACGATGAACGTGAATTGTTGTTCATGAATTCAACTGGTATCGACGGTTTACATAGAGATGGTACATTAATCAAAGTTGACGTTCAATTGAGAGTGATTGAGAACGAAATTTGTATCTTATGGATAACATACTCCAGAACATCGTCAATATCATCGATACCGGGACTCAGTAGCAACACATCATCGAGCAGATCAGGTAATGCAAATTCTTTATCGAGTCAATTATCACTGACCAATCTGAGAATAGAAGAACCTGCAAACAATGAAAATACAATTGCAGATGATGATGACAACGATACTATAAGCAACGACAAAGTTGTTGGTTTTGGTGATGATAGCAACAATGAAAACGGCACCAATGATGCTGATGCTATGCCTTCACAACTAAGATTGTTCCCAGAGGTGGAAAATGATCTATATTCGTGCGGATCATCTGAAGGTGTTAGCAGATCAAACAGTACCAGAACTGAGTCTGGAAGAGATCACGATGCAGGCAATTCTGGGGGATTTTCTCCCCAAATGGCCAGATCTGATAGTATAAATAAAAAGAAATTTGATTTGGATCCATCGAAACTGCTAGGAAAAAAGAAAGATTCGACTACTTCTGACTCCAGTTTATCAACAGCCACCAAAACACCGTCGTTTGGAAGTTCAACCACAACTGCATCGTCTTCATCATCGGCTACCAACTCCAGCATAAATACTACAACCATAGAAACGATTTCCAATTCTAATAAAGTTGGGGATTTCAAACTGCATAACATACTGTCTGAACAAAACCTTCTCAGATTAGAAAACGAAGAAATCAGGAAGATTAAAAGCGAGTCTAAAAACTATCCACATAAAGTTGGTGCAATGAGAAGAGAGAAGAAGTTTACCAATTTTAATGTTTTGAAGAATTTGGGCCAAGGTGCATATGGTAAAGTTGTCGTTGCTGAATGGGTTGGTGATCCAAAGTATAAAGTTGTTGTCAAAGCCATTTTCAAAGAACGTATCTTAGTTGACACCTGGGTTCGTGATAGGAGTCTAGGAACCATTCCAAGTGAGATCCAAATAATGAATTTCATAAATTCGGACCCACATGCAAATATCATGAGAATCGTTGATTTCTTCGAAGATGAAAAATGCTACTATTTGGAAACACCACAACATGGTGACCCCCCAGCCATTGATTTGTTTGATTTAATTGAAGTGAAACCAGATATGAATGAATTAGAATGCAAGTACATTTACTTCCAATGTTGTTCCGCAATGGCACATTTACACAGACACGGAATCGTCCACAGAGACATCAAAGACGAGAACATCATTGTTGACAAAAACTATATCGTGAAATTAATTGATTTCGGATCAGCAGCGTACACTAAAAACGGGCCGTTTGGTGTCTTTGTCGGCACTATCGACTATGCTGCACCGGAGGTTTTGAACGGAAAGCCATACGAAGGTAAACCACAGGACGTTTGGGCTATGGGTGTCTTGTTGTATACTCTGGTATTCAAGGAGAATCCATTCTGTAATGTTGATGAGATCCTTGATGGTGGGTTCAAGTTCCCACGGTACCATCATGTTAGTGAATCCTGCGTTGATTTGATTAATATGATGTTGATTAAAGATATCAATGCTAGACCTACAATGGATCAAGTTTTGAAGCATAATTGGTTAAAAGGCTTTGAATAAGGTGTAGATTAATAGGCTGTTTTGTGATATTATTGGAGCGTTTACGTGATTTATTCTCTTTTTGTTTCTTTCCTGTCGTTGCTTTATTCACTCTTATCTATTTTATTTATATATAACTATTTATTTGTAATTCCTTTGTTATTACGCTTTATTTTTTTACTTTTTCTATGTCTGGTAGGTTTACCCTTTTTCTTAAGACTTAATGAGTATATCTAAATTCAAACTCTCAAATTCTTGCAAAAAGTTGGAGCTTATAGAAAGCGTACATATAAAAATAGCCTATGATAAGTAAGACATGCTTAGAAATCTAGTAAATAGTCCACGTTGATTCCTTT
This sequence comes from Ogataea degrootiae, assembly GCA_019232045.1. Taxonomy (NCBI): domain Eukaryota; kingdom Fungi; phylum Ascomycota; class Pichiomycetes; order Pichiales; family Pichiaceae; genus Ogataea; species Ogataea degrootiae. Next base: position 83,261 of record JAHDIT010000006.1, read on the forward strand.
GTTTTTCAACTGTGAACATTGTTTCTTGGATATCTCAACACACGACAAATAAGTTTCCGAGTTCTTACTATGATCCATTAGCTGTCTTTTAAAAATTGCATTGTAGGAATTTATAGTTTCATTAACCCAATTAATGATGAAAATTTTCTCAGTTGATTTACCAAAACAATCCTCGTATAATTCAAACGTTTTATTGATGAAATTGAAATAAATCAGCGACGTCTGTAAAATATAGTTTTTATAATCACCCTCAAATCTCAAATTTGATATTAATTGATCTAGTTGCTTACTCTTTGATTCTAACAATATCTTCCTTGCTCTGTCTTCTAGTTTCAAAATCTTGAACAAGTTTATGTTTTCTACAATGTCTTTATTTGATGCCGACTTGTTTGTGATCTCCCATGACAGCAAATCAACTAAACGTTCAGTTATTTCGGCGATTTTCAATGTTTTCAATTTCAAAAGAATTTTGAATTGTTCGTCTGTTTTAACCTTGGATAACTTCTCTGAAGTTTCATTGACACCGTTGATCAAACCAACACAGTTTGAGAATCTATGGTGACCTAATTCAATCTCTAAATCCAATATGACTTCATCAATATCAGCAAGTGTATTTAGAGTATTTTCTCCACCATTTTCATTTAGATCTATGGATCTTGATCTTCGATGTGTGATTTGTGACGATAAATCATGTAAGAACTCAGAATTTCTACGGAAACGTTCTTGTGTGGCTGATAATCTACGTAATGAATCATTAATATCCTTTTGTTTAGTTCTTTCATTTTCAATCATGTTATTCAGTTCATCTTTAGCTCGTCTAAATGATGTTTTTATCTTGATGTATTCATTTTCACTATCAGTTTGGAACAAAAATGCCATATCTCCCGACTTCAAAGAAAGGGTATATTCATTATCAGATGACTTCATCTCAGTAATATTCACATCTTTAATTGGCCAACATTGAGTTGCAATAGTTCTTTTCTTTTCGCCGGTTCTCTTTCTCGTGGCAATCAAAACACGATCGTTCAATATTATCAAATGTGCTGGTCTGATTGGTTTCCAAGTGATAACGTTTAATTCACCCCATCTCTTACTTTCAGTCAAAACATGACGACCTGGAATTGCCGATAAAAACTTTTGGGCACCTTCCACGTCTTTGAACAATTTATTTAAATTTGACGCCCATTTCTTTTCCAAAATCATAACACTTCTTCTATTGTCTTTTTTTGCGTTAGAATGACCATCGGAGTCAGGAGATGACTGTAATCTTTCTTGCGCTTCTTCCATTTGCTGAAATAAAACGTCATTCAATTTACCAACTGAGGTCTTCATTTCTTTCAACATCTTCTCAGTTTCTGAAATTGCCGTACTCACGTCCAACACTTGATTGAAAGATTGTGTAATTGTATGTTTGACATCATCATCGTTTGATGAGCTTAAATCCGTTAAATCATTGGTAAATTTATCAATTTTAGTAGCGTTTGCATCTTTCAAGCATGATTTAACATAATATGTAGCACTATAATTATTACTTGAAAGGTCCGTCAAAATAGTGGTGGCATTCAGCGGTTTCACTTGGGATTGTTGTGGTGTTGGCTCTTGTCTAATTATCGGGTGGTCTTGAGCTTTTGATGAGGATAATGCCGATGCTGCTATAGCCTGTGATCGTAAATTCGAAGCATTGGTTGGCAAAGACGGGGGTAGGTTAGAGAGCTGACTGTCAAATGTAGGGGCATCAGTTGGACCAACTTTAACCGAAAAACGTCTGTTGACACCTGAATTGTCAATTTTGTGTGGCCTTTTAATCTCTTGCAATCTTCTATGATCTCTTGGTTGTGATGGAAAAGGTTCGGATACAGAGTTTTCTGGAATGGCTGGAGGAGGAGCTCCAACTGGTCTGTTTGATCTTAGATTGTTATTGTAGGTGTTGTTAGCATTGTGCTTTGATGACCAATTGGCTCTACTAATTCGTCTGTCCATATCCACTAATGATTGTATACGTATAAATTTTACACTATTAACCACTTGAGCGTTAACTATAGGTGTGATTTGAAAGGAACAGCAAGAGAAACAAGCTGGTACTAGGAAGCTAAAAAGTGCCAAACAAACAAACGAAATCGCTTTCTTTAAGACCCATTAAAAGTTGCAACTTTTTTGAGGTCTGCGATTGGAGTCGCGACACTATAATTGTCGTAGATTTAAGTAGTAGCTACGAACAAGTCAAATATAGAACCCCTACTTGTACGATGAATCTAGCTACTCTATACGTAAAATATGAACTAAGGATGCACATAGGGATCATTAACTATTTATTAATATTACAAAAACCCTTTATTTTTCAGTTCATTCATCTGCAAAATGATAGATTCACCTTTCAGCTCAGGCAACACACTGTCTATCTTTTCCAGTCGGTGTTTATCCAACTTTGTGCTTAGTATTAGCTGATTGATGGACTTACTCAATGCTTCTATATCTTCCTGATCTTGAATTCTTTTCTTCATGTTATAGTGGGCACTAGAGGACGACGAGGCATCATCATCAAAGTTGATCTCTTCGTCGTCAAATATATTCAAATCCATTTCCTTGAGAGAATTCAAATTACCCTTGATAGAATTCAAATGTTCAGTGACACCACTTTTACCGTTCGCTCTATCTTGTTCATTTTTTTCTTTTAAGTCCAGCAAGACATCATTGATTTTAATTAGTTCGTAGTAGTTATTGTAAATGATTGATTTAATCTCTGATTGGTTGGAATTCAAAGTTTCTGTGATGTTAGTTGCTATGTCCAGAAGTTTTATGAAATTAGTACTACCAATAAACAGATCAAAGTTTTCAACTGATAGTTCAATCTCGGGTTCTGTGATAGTATGTTGTTGTTGTGATATTATGGAATCTATAGCAGAGCCAGCAGCAGCATCACCGGCGCCAGTTGATTCAGTGCTATTCTCTATTGAAATTTCATTAGCCATTTGCTGTTTTTGAATCTCTTGAAGCTTGTAAAAGTCCTTCAAGGCTTTCCTTCTAGATTGTGAAGCTGGAACTGTAGGTGTTCCGACTGTTGGAGTTGACGAGGACAGCGGGGATGACACTGGAGAACTACTTCCAATTGGGGAGTTTATTCTTGTTTTCAAAGTTGATCTTCCCGACTTTTTGTACGATAGAGTCTCTGACATTCTGATAGAAATTGAAGTAATGCTTATAACGGTGTATTCTATAAATATATTATGTATATGATGATATACGTATCTGATAAAAGAGCTTCGTTTTGAGTGAGAATAGAAATGAACATGGATTAAAATCATTTAGGAAGTTGGCAAACCTCGCGAGATTTTAAAAATGTCGAAATGGAAAGGTTGATTTTACCTATTTATACTACTATTATTGCTGTTACTTCAGCCTAATTCATAGACCTCCATACAAGTAGCAATACATCATAAACTCATAGCAGAGAATCTGAAGATGAATGTACCTATGATTCCGAATTTTGATTCATCGATGCTCCAATCGATCCTAAATCAAACCAGCCAAAAGTCCAAAGAACAAGATTCACCACAACTTCAAGATCGAATGCAAATAGATGAAAACGGTGTTAGAACAATTGATATTACAGCTTTTAACGAATGGAGATTTGAATTGAAATCAAAGGACAAATTAAAATTAAAACTAGTGAAAGGAACAGCTGAAATATTTGGTACTGAATTATCAACCAACATTGAATACTCCTTCCAAGGTTCATTAAAATCGTGTGTTTCTACATTCAGAGGTTGTCAAATACAAATCTGGAACTGTCAAATTGAATCAGAATATGTCAGTGAAGAATCATGTATGGTACAGTACTTGAACTTACATCTAACTCTACAAAATGAGAGAGTTCAAGCTCACAAAATGAATCAACTAACAGGTAGTGATAACAAAGGTCCAAAGGCTTTGATAGTTGGCGCTAAAGATTCAGGTAAGACAGCATTGAGTAAGACATTAGCAGCGTATGGTGAAAAGATGGATATGCAACCATTGTTGATAAATTTGAATCCAAGACAGTCACAATTTGCTACACCTGGCTCATTAACCGCCACTCCAATATCCGATATGTTGAACGTTGAAAACATTAACTTGGGTGAAACAATTACAACCGGCCCTTCATTTTACCATCAAAAACAACCAAATGTTAAAACTTTTGGAATGGAAAAATATAGTGATAACTTACAGTTGTTCAAGTACCTTGTCCAGGAATTAGGTTCTACAGTTTTAACCAGAATGAGTAAAGATTTAAAAGTTGCAGAATCCGGTTTGATTATAGATACTCCTGCTTTCGGAATTGACGATTATCAGTTAATTCAACATATAATTAAAAGCTTTGATGTCAATTTATTGGTTGTGATGGGCACAGAGAAATTGCTATTTGATTTGAAGAAGAAAGTGTCTTGTAAAGGATTAAGATTTATCAAAATGAACAAGTCTAGTGGATGTGTCGATAATGACGATAAATTTGAAAGAGAATTACAACAACGATCAATAAAGGAATATTTCTATGGTATTGAATCATTACCATTGAGCCCGTACACAATTACAATAAATTTGAAAGATGTGGTATTTCTAAAACCAAAGGAACTGGAAGACATAAGTCCAGCATTTTTAAGCGGGGATCAAGATGATGAAGAGGATGATGATAATTATGATCCAACAAGAGAATATGTTAACTACAGGAATCTATTAGAAAGAATGACTGACCCAAATTCAGATAACTTGTCTAATGCGATTCTTGCTTTAGTTGACGATTCAAACGTTGAAATTGGTAAGATATTGAATAACATTGAAAGTGATGATGTTTTAATCGAATCTGTTTTAAAGAATTCAACTATAGGTTATAGTTATGTTTTGAACTGTGATGATACAAAGAAAACTTTGAAGCTTTTAATACCTTCCCCAGTACAACAGCTACCCACAAAAACATTGATTCTAACGCAGTCTAGATATCACGAATGAATTTCTTGTTTTTCCATTAAACAAGAAGTAATATGTGTATAAATTATATATAATATAAATAAATAAATAAATAATAGTGGAGAAAAAAAAAAGAAAAACAACATTCGTAAGACTCATGTATTCATATGTAAATCTGATTCCCGATTATTTCAAATCTTTCATTGGGATACTTTCACTGACTGGTGGTTCAGGGGTAGTTGCAGAAGTTGTCGTGGTACTAAGTGGTTCGGGTCCTTTAGTTTGGCCTAATTCCGCATCAGCAATTCCATCGAAAAACGTTTCTCTTAATTCTTTCCACCTTGTAGTCCAAGTACCCAACCCCACCATTAAACAACAACTGCAAATTTGTAACAACCACCAATAAATACTCATTGGGAATCCTGAATTCAACCAAACAAGGAGCAAATTTATGAGATGAACAGTGATGGCGAAATCCCAAGCTAGTTTAGATCTGCCGATGACAAAAGTGATAAACAAAACACTGAGCAAACAATCACAAAGCCATAAAACCGTTAATGTTAAACCAAGTGCATTCTCTAAAGATATCACTTCCCATGAAAAACACCAGTTAAGTGAAAATGGTAGTCCTGATAATTGTGCCACAGAGTAGAAGAGGAGAATTGCAGTTACATAATAGAAAGTTTGAAGTATCACTATTTGAACAAATAATCTGGTTGGTGAAAAGGTACCGTGTAATGAGTCAGCTGATGGGGACAGGGTTGACAAGTTCGGAAGGGAATGGTATCTTGCCTTCAGTGATTCAAACATTTTTGTGATTTGTTATCATGAAAACGAGTACAAGATAAAGAGTTTGCGAGTGTATAAATATTAATCTTGCAATAGTGGGTTTTGGCTTCAATTGTTTTGGTAGTGTTTGTTGCTTTGCATAATAGCAATTGAGCCTGTTTCAAACCAGAAAGAATCAGTTAACAAATAGATAAATAAGTAAAGGAAAGAATGGAGTTGAAACGCCTGTGAACTGTATTATACGACGATCGTCGTTTGACTTCCCAGAATATCAGCGTCGATTTATTGAAGCTGTAATTTTCTGTTCCTCGGCTGTTTTTTCACTAATTTTGTTCTTCTTTGTATAGATAGATATGATGGTAGCCATTGTTAGGATCGCCCATATGGAAATAAAGACTAACACGGTGTGATATAGATGGATGTTCAAAAAGCAGCAACCTTTGTTAGTCAGCTACCAGGAGCGATGGATACGATAGACACGATAAACTCAGAGTTCAGTACCTCTGAGTACAACCAGTTCATCGAAAGACTTCCCCCGAAAACATGCAGACTTCTCTCTGATAAAAGAACAAGATACATCATAACAAGGCTCAAGTTGAACATGTATAGTGGAACGAAGTGTGATTTAAATTTATCGAATTTCTTGAGAAATTTCAAGAATTTGAAAGAGATCTCGATTGAATCCAAGAAAGAAACGGACAAAGAAACAGGTATCGTCACAAAATTACCTTTGCTTATGAGATTGGATGAGCATACTATAATTAATCCAAAATTGATTAGACTCAAGTTAACAGATGTTGAGTTTACTAACTTCAATATTTCAGGCTTCACAAACATTAAATTCTTGGAGATTAACAAATGTACCATAAGCAACGAAAAGACAATTTTACTCCCAAACTCGCTTGAATTTTTAGACATTTGCATTCATTCCTTGTCTTCACCTCCATCTTCATCTCCAAAAAATACTAAAAAGTTTAGATTGACGGCAGTTGATTGTGATAATTATTTTTTGCAGGTTCATAAACTACCAACAAGTCTGAAATTCTTCAAACTTCACGGTGACCTCAGTTTATCAACTGTCATCTATCATTTAATCAACAACTGTTCCAAGTTTTCGAAAAATTTTAAAAAGTTACAATTGGAATCATCAATACTACCATTTAATGACGTCGATTCCAAATTAAAATTTGAAGATTTGAAAGACGATTTAAAAACCATCATGGACTCAAATCGCTCGATATTAACCGTTGCTCATAAAGATATGAATGTTGGTACGGGCCTTAGAGAATTAGATGATGAATTCCTCTTAAATGATTTTCATAACCACAACTGCCAACACGGACCAATGGATAAAGAACAACAGCAACAAAGGAAACAGGTGTCACCATCGCCAAAATCACATCAACCCGCCCCCCAACCGGCTTTTGAGCAAATGGCTACTGGTGTTTTGCCTACTATACCTTGCCAATCTACAAAGAGAAATAACGGTACTACAAACAGAAGCAATGCTGAAAATAACGATAATAACGATAAACCCAAACTCTCTGAAGAAGAGCAACTTCGTGAAATGTACGAAAGACACTTCGTGACGAGCAATGACCAAACAAAGCCAAAACCAACAACAACGAATAAGAAGCATGATACTTCCTATTCAACGGGAAGGCAAACGATCGTGAACACTGATGATTTTTTCAGAGAAAATGTGGATCAAGCTGTAGCAAAGGATGCACCAGCAAATGGACTTTCACCAGAATTGCCTGACTGTCCATGTGGCGACCCAAATCATACTGGAGAATTTGATGTCAGTCAGCTTCCAATGCTCCTTCCAAATTTTGAAAACTTGAACACTGAAGATATGAAAGACTTGTTGGATAAGTTAAAGATGTTCATTGAAGAAAAATAACTGATGCTAAATAAAATCAAATGGAACGAATCTTAGATATTTATAGTTGTATAGTACTTTTGAGCTTTTAGAGTGGATCTTTGTACTTAAAAAATTGCATGTATGATTACGCTACGAGCCAGTTTATTTGTGAATTGAGCGTATAAAGAACGTAGCGGCTAATTCTTATTGATTAGTTACTTATATATGAACAATAAAAGTAGGAACGGTAAGGGGAGAGAGGGTATAAATAAATCAACAAAACATGGAAGACATCAGAAAAAAAAATGACAGTTATGAATAAGAGGCACCAGAGCGGAGATTAATAGAAATAATAAGGATGATAATAAAAATACAGATTAATGTGGAAGATATCTTAATTTGAATATTATCTGTGTAATCTCTTGTTCGGAGGTAGTTTAGCTGGTGGGACACCTATCGATCTCTTTGGAAGAACTCTCGGACTAGGGTTAACAAATGCACCCCTATTGACATTTTCGTTATTTTCTGAGTTTGCCAACGATCTTTTAATTGGTGTCGATTTGTTAGGATTGATGACGGCACCTCCCTTTGGGTTTGACTCTGGTGTCGATTTAGGGATGTACTTCAGTTTCTTTTGCAGTAGCGGGTCTCTGTTGATTGTATCTGCAGCTCTTGAAGTCACAAATGTAACAGTCTCTGGAATAACCGCTGGCACTGGAGTCGCGATTGTGGAGACCATACTTGGAGTTTGAAGAGGTGTTGGGGTTTGGGATAACGAGTTTTGAGGTGGTTTAAACGATGTTTGTGTTGCATTTTGTGTGGTTGCTTGTTCTTGAGTTCTATTTGATTCCCTAATAATAGCATCAATTTCTTCTTGTTCTAATTCATCATCATCTCCAAAATCGGGTTCACTGTCAGGTATTTGTTCATCATCGCTTTCTTGTTTTCCTTTGATCTCCTCGGGCCAATCGTCACTGAAGACAAACGAATCATCCAGCTCCTCAGTTGGGCGAGGTTGCGGGGATGGTACTTGTCCCTGTGGTTGAAGTTTTTGTATTTGTTTTTGAGGGTTAAATTGAGGTTGAGACTGAGGTTGCGGGTATTCAATTTGTTCCTGTTGTTGAGCTTGAGGTGCTGGGCTGGGTGGGGCTATTGCTGGTAATTGAGGGTTTGGTTTCTCCTCTCCTTTAATCATTGAGCCATGGTTTAATCTTCTCATTAAAGAATCTTCATCGAAATCATGAGGCATTGGCTTGATTTTGCTAATCTTAGCTAAGTAATCTTTGTCATATAGACAGTTACCCATCGCATTACCGTATAATCTCAAAGCTCTCTTCATTCCATCTGTTACGGCTTCTTTCTTACACTTATCAAATGCTGCACTTTTTGTCTTGCAATTATCGATTGATCCATAACCAACATCTTCATGATAGGCACCATCTTTCAAAGTGACTCTAACTGTGGCTGAAATACCTAGACTAATGGACCCATTTCTTTCATCAATGTAATCAACTTGGAATCCTCTAACTTCAGTAAACCAACCGTTGTGACCAAAAACATCGTTTGCTAAATTTATAGCCTTCCAGCCTTCCAAATAGTTGATCTTGTTGTAACCTGGACCTTTACGGTTACTGATATACTCAGGGCCTAGTTTCTTTTCCAATGCTGATCTCATTCTTTCGTACTCTTCAGGAGAATATCTGAAAGGTTGATCATTGTTTAGTGGGGTATCATACCCCCCGCCACGTTGATTCTGCATTTGAATGTGTGTGCTGATGGTGTTGAAGTGTCACTGATCCGTTTATGTTGTCTCTTTAAAAGAACAAAGGAACACAAACACAATTAAAAATCAAAAGCTGACAAAATCGAAATTTGTTTACTTTTCGCCTGTCGAAACAATCGACGCATAATTTTTAACGCGTCGTGGAAATCGACCCGACTCCCCAATGTGCTGATCTGATGGAGATGTATATGTGCATGCCCCCTGTATCGGAAACTTAGAGACTGCCTCAAACATTCACAATCAAACCTGACATATAGCCATGAACAGGAGTTCCCAATCCTAGAAAGTCAAACAAACCGCCAAATACGACCTGTCATTAACAACAATCAATCACAATCGACGCCATTTCAATTTCTCAGCCAAAACAAAAAAAATTCAAACTCAAATTTCCAGCGCTTTTTTATAAAAATTGCACTTCGTTATTTTAGATTCCTAATGCTCCTTTGTTTTGGTTTGATTTAGGTTGTTCTAATATATCAATCATAGGTTTGAAATCACAACTCAAGATGAATCATAATAATATGGCATATAATAGGACAATTAGAAGGCCCATATCCCAACAAAACCCGACTTCAAATGCTGCGAAACCAAAAAAACCGTATACATATGGCAAGATATTTGAAAAGACACTTCACACAAGACTCAAATTCTACGGTAGATTGTCTTTTATGCTGGCAGTGCTTTTAGCAACGGTACTATCCATACAGTCTTCAAAGTTTAACATTTTCATGTTCCCCTTGAAGATTGCTTTAATTTGGTTTGGTTTCATACTAATCAGATTCTCAAGAGATATAACTTTAACAGTCGGTTCATCGACTTATACAAACTTGATACAAGAAATAATAGGTGATTTATTATCTTCAAACTTCTTAACTTGTTTAGTTGCATATTCAATTTCTAACTTATTAATATTTTTACTTTTGATGTTTCAACAAAGCTTTAACTTCAAGTATTACATTGAATCAGCCACAAAAACAATCAAGCCAATGGTTAATGATCAATTTGTTTATTTCTGGTTCTATTTGATCATTTTCAGTTTGGTTTATTCCTTACAATTTCTGATTTTGGGCAAAAACAAGTTGAATTTCAAGATTGGTGTTTTCAGAACAGAACCAATTCCATATTTACAATCATTGAACTGGTTAAGTGTTTTGAAAGAATCATTATCAATTAGTGGATTTATAAGTTTAACAACACCAATTTTATACTATCTGGTTAGAGGTTTTATCTTTAAGATCTTCTTGTTCCCAGTTGTTTGGTTATTAAACTTGAACAATCAATTGCCAAAGTTCCACTTTTCAATCTTTTTCTACTTGAACCTATTTATTATAACATTATTGGTTACATTATCATACGAAGTTCTGAATAAGATTTATAATGCTTATTCAATGGTTGGTTGTTTACATTTGCAAAAACCATTGAGCTATCATTCTGAAGATCCTCTAGCAACTCTACTTTCAGGTTTGAAAGATTTGAAGAATCCGTTTGTTAGAGCAACTGCATTCCAAGAATTGGCTTACTTAACAAGTTCTAATGATCTCGGTGATCGAGCTGTTTTCTACAAAAATACGCTAAACTGGCAACTAATATTGGAGCAATGTTCAATTGTGATAAACAATGCCACTCAATCTTTCAAGTCAAACCTACCTTCTACCCAACAAAAACAGGAAGTATCTACAACAACCGCTTCCAATATTAACATCTTGGGACAACAAAGCTCCGCTCCAGAGCGAACATCATCATCCATATTTGGCAATTCTGGTGAATACAATAAATCTCCATTTGGGTTTGGTGATGATGATATCAAGCAATCAACGATAAACCCTCAACTATTTGAAAGTAAAACCATAAACACTGATGATTTATTCTTAAAGCCCCAAACCACTACACAGCAACAGAAACAGAAACATCAAGCTAACAAGACTGAAGCCAATTTAATGAAATACATCAAAAATATGAACACCCCAGAACTCTTTCAAAGAGTTTTGAAGTCAATAAACCAAAAGGATACCAACAAGTATTTTGCTAAAGTGGAGACTTTTATTGCTGATAAATTCAAGCTAGTTGATAAATTATTTACAAGATCGATAACTAGAGAATCTAACAAGAGATTACCAAACAAGAGTATATTAGGAAATTCAATTATATCAATAAGCGAATTACTACTTCATTCTAAAAACGAAGATAAGAAGAATTTAACTTTGTTGAATTTAACGGAGACTTTAACCTTATTGACAAAACTTTATAAATCAAGTTCAGAGTTCCTAACGAATCCACCAATAGCCGTTCCTTCATCGAATGCTGACTTGAAAAACTGTTCAATTCAGGAAATTAATGAGCTGTCATTGAGTTATTTCTTCAAAGTGGTTATTTTGTATAACTCTATACTTAATGATTTGATTCTACCACCGGAAGTTTTCAAATTTGCCAAATGGTGTATTGATTCTGCGTTGGAAGAACAAAAAGCCAATCAATTGAAAGGTGGAATTTAAAAAACGGAGAAAGCTATTTACAATTAATACTACCCGATTCGGATGATTGTACTGTGTGAGTGTGTATTCTTTTGATCGTATATGGCTTACAGAAGTTGTAATGTAATCCATTGTGACTTCATATTGTTGTAATTTTATAATTGTAAGTTTATTCAATAAAAACTATATTTTTGGAATCTAAACTATAAGCAAAAGTTACTCTTAAGACTAGCAGTGGGTATTTCATGGATATACGGTTGACGGATTACGCCTACACGTTTGTTTGGTGGTTTGGAAACGGCTTTATTGGACCAAAAGGTGAAAATGCTGCACAAGAGGTATAAAGAGTAGACAATTACTTAAAGGCGCAAAAACCCTTCATTGGAAAAGCATTTACCGAAAACCATCGTTACAAAACAGTAGAATTTGTGTGTTTCCTGATCGTTTCTAAAGGTGTGCCTGAGCTGTTACAAATTGAAAGATCAGGGAACATTACAGTTATCTTGCGCTATTGAAAGATGCGTAGTGGGAACAGTGTGCACGTTTGGGTTCAGAAGAATAGAATGACAGAATTACTTTATTTGAAATGTTGGATTATACAAAGACAAAAAACGGAAAAAACAAGAAAATGAACTTGGAAAAGACAAAAAGAGGGAAAACGCCGGCTAGCGGGGTGAGTTTATTTAAAATGACTATATAACTACTTATGAACAAGAAACGTAAAGTAAATGGATAAGCAAAAAGCAGAAACTAATGCAAACGAACGCACCGATTTTGATTTTGATTACTTATGATCACTGTTGGAACCATGGGAATCACCACCGTTTCTGTTTGGTAAATTGTCCAATAAAACCGGTTTCAAAACATTTTCATCAAAGTTTGTAAACCATTTAGCATGTTCGTCGACACTCAAAATATTATTGAACAACCCACCAGGGTTGGCGTTTTCACCTGAACCGTTACCGGTTAATATCGAATGTGGCGTTGTTGTACTATTAGTGTTATTGTTATTACTTGATGTTGATGATAATGGTTGCTGTGATTGTGATAGTAGATGTGATGAGCCTTGCACTGTTGATAAACTCGGTGCTGAAGGAGGTAGTTCCATATCAATGGCGAATTCGGAATCAATCATTAAATCATCCTGTGATGAAGATCTTGATCTGTTGTTAACGTTAGGTAATGAATCGGAATATGTTGTTTTCAAACTTGTTGATGACATCATATAACTATTTGTTGGTTTGTTGTTCTTATAATGAACAGAAGCTGAAGGTGTCATTGATACTTTGGGTGTCTCGATGTCAAATTCATCATCAGATTCATTGTCATCGACGCAGCCAGTTTTAATGTTTAACATTTCCAACATACCAGCTGTCGTACCACCGAATAAGATGACAGTTAAAACAACAACAACTAAAACCGTAGCTAGTAATGCGGATTTGGACTCACCTTGTAAGCCCATTGCTAATGCAACCCCCACAGCACCACGCAAACCTGCCCAAAACTGCATCATTTGATACTTATATGGAATTTCATCTTGGATCGAAGACGGTGTTAAACCACGACGAATTGCCCGAGAGCGTAAGAACCAATTGATGAATCTTGATAGTGGGAAAACAGCTGCCCAACGAGCAATACAAATTGAAATAAACGTAACAATGATCAAAAGTGGTTTGAAAACCAGTTCAACTTCAGTAAATAATGATAAACCAAGGTAAATGAAAATAAAATTTTCTGATAATTGAGCCAATAGTTGGAAAATATATTTGGTTGCAATCTGAGTTCTTCTTGACATGTTATAGTAAGCATAATGCTTCATTGTGATACCACAGAATAACAAAGAAACGATACCTGACATGTGACAACCATTACTAAAGAAATAGGATTCATAAGCAAATAACAAAACTAAGCAAGTTTCAATCTGAGGATATCTTCTAATATGAGAATGCTTCAAGACCAAAGCAACCAAAACACCGATTATTAAACCGATGATTGTTGAAATTGTAAACGTCATCAGGAATAAACCAATACCTTCAAAGAAATTTGAGAACTTGGCCTTTTTACCATGGAACTTTTCACAAGTCTCGAACATAACAATACAGATAGCATCATTTAACAATGATTCACCAAAAATAATGGTGTATAGCTTAGGATCAACTTTATAGGAATTGAAAATTGATAGAATGGTGACTGGATCAGTAGCCGATAACGTTGCACCAACTGCTAAAGCATCCACAAACGACATGTTGATAGATTCGAATCCTAATTTTGTATAAATGAACATGATTATGCCTAAAACTAAGGCACTGATAAAAGTACCCGGAATGGCGAAGGTTAAAATAGAACCAATATTCCTGAAGAAATTCGCCTGGTGCAACTCATAACCAGAATTCAAAATAATTGGAGGCAATAAAATATTGAAGAAATAGCTCGATTTGAATTTAACAGCATCTTGAATATAATGACCGGGACTAACTCTAATTATTAAGCCAACAACCATACCGTAAAAAATAGATAACACAGTTTCATGGATTGCTTTAATTCTCTTTTGTTGTAGGTAGTATGAGGACCACAACGCTGCACAAAGTAGGAAAAAAACGATGAATAAAGCCCAAGAAGAAAAGATTTCGTCAGCAACTGGATTCGTATCATCAAGATTATTGTCATCGGGAAGTCCAATATCAGGAGAATCATCAACTGGCTCTTCATCGATTGGATCACCGTAATCACCCGACGAACCTGGAGCCAAACCGTTATCCGAAGAGGTACTTTTTCCGCCTACTATTGAAGCTGCGGTATCACCAAACACACCCCTCTTTGCCAAGTAAACGGCAGAATCTATTAGAACTGAAACCATTTAACTTAACTTGTGAATTTGACGTAGAGATTGATAGATAACAACAGATGTAACAGGCCAATACAATTATTTATTGGATATGAAATGGAATGGAGTACGTATGGGTACGGTATGTAAGAAATTCCAAATGAAACAGATAAAAAACAACTGTCAAAAATTAATGAATTAAACGAATTGGCAAGGCTTAGAAAAGAGATCGAATTCAATTTAAGCAAGTTGACAAGAGAGTAAAGAAGGGTAGATTCATGGATATTGATTGAACAAAACAAGACCCCTGAGCACAAATGAAACTCTTAACCCTTACGTATTTATTTTATTCCATACGCCTTCTTTTAGCGAAAGTAAATGGAAATGGTGTGCATCACTCAATTAAATGCCTTCCACGTGACATCTTTCGGTTGAATAAAGGCTGATTCGTCTATCGACCTGTAATGGAGCAAGACCGAATCGACGCTACCTGTTTCCATTCCGTTTCTTTACGTTTTCCCTTGGACGTGAGATTTCATCCATCCGTGTTCATAAGTGCATTTATATTTATATTTGATAGTCGATAAGCGTCTACAACTACTTCTATATGTATGTATACGTAGCTGAAAATCCCTTGCCTATCCACTTCTACTCCTATACATACATATTATAAAATGGTTGGTCGTCCTATTGTCATCTCTGGTCCATCAGGTACTGGTAAATCCACTTTGCTAAAAAAGTTATTTGCTGAATATCCATCCACTTTCGGTTTCTCAGTTTCAAACACAACAAGAAACCCAAGAGCTGGTGAGCAAGATAAAATTGATTACAATTTTTCAACTGTTGAGGAATTCAAAAAACTTATCGAAGAAAAGAAATTTATTGAATGGGCCCAATTCTCAGGTAATTACTACGGTACAACAATCAAAGCCGTTAAGGATGTTAGTGAAGTTATGAAAAAGACTTGTATTTTAGATATTGATATGCAAGGTGTTAAATCGGTTAAGCAAACTGATTTGAATGCTAGATACCTATTCTTATCTCCACCATCTATTGAAGAATTAAGGGAAAGATTGGTTGGTAGAGGTACTGAAACTCCTGAATCTATTGAAAAGAGAATCAGTGCTGCAACTAGTGAAATGGAATACGCTAAAACTGGTGCTCATGATAAGATTATCGTTAATGATGACTTAGATAATGCTTATAAGGAACTCAAAGAATTCATCTTTGCTGAAGATGTTTAAATATACATTAGACTTTATATAAATCTTACATACCTACATACATAGAAATTATCAAGATATTTATAGATTTTTAATATCTAATGATTTCATTTTGAGTAATATTTCATCCAATCTGTCGTCGATCTTACTTTCATCGTGCTCTTGTAAACTGAATCCATCAATATTGAACTTATTTTTTGATTCTAGTTTGCTTAATATAGTATTATAAAAATTCAAAGAAATTTTAATATAACTTTCAAAAATTGGGTCAATTAAGCTCAATCTTAGATTAATAAACTGTTCAATTTCATTCTTCAACCGTTCATTGATTTCAGTATAAATATTTTCAATTTCTTCAAATTCTATTTTGGATTTCTTCAGTTTCTCGTTCAATTTACTTACCTGATCACCATGGTTCAAGCTATTATTGCTGTGACTACTGCTGCGGTTGCTATCCATTAATGTATTGTATTCATTCAACAGTTTAACGTATTTGTAATTACTCAAGTCATAATCAATCTTCTTTCTTGCCCTTTTTTTAATCAATTTATTAATTTCTTCATTATAATTCTTCAATTCATTAATCGGTTCTAGTATAGTGACATTCAATGGATCCAATATTTCTGGTAAAACTTCCATTTTAATTTCATTGACAATTTTCAGATAACTTAATGATATACCGTCTCTGTTATTTACTTTGCCATCTTCATTAGTGCCGTAATCATTTTCGTTTTCTTGTTCTTCAATTTGATGATGGTTATCATGCAATCTCACTAGATTCTTGTCGATTTTCAGATCGAAACTGTAGTCACCATAGAAAGAATCTAAGCATTTACTCATATTCTCCATAATTTCAATTAAATTCTCAAAGTTTGACAAAAAATTAGACAATTCTGCATCCAAATTCCTAGTATATGTATCCATCTTATTAAAATTGGACTCCTGTGTGTTGAATTCAACATCAACTGAAGTGGTTGCTTTATTTGTTTTCAATATTATGTTAGAGCCAGCTCTGTTGACTGCTTTTTTAAACCCCGACCACGACATATTATTGGTGGATAAATTAGAATATTTTCTCAGTGCTTCGGGCGTATAGTTGATAACCGATAATTGCAGTTCACCTAACTGTTTGACTTAAACTTAACAGGGAATAGTATATATATGTATATATATAGGGTATGAGCTATACCGAAATGTAGAAAAAAAGGTGATATTGCAAGTGTTACAGGATGGTTTCCTTTATGTTCCGAATTGTCTCTTTTTCGACCCATTTGGAGGCTGTGTATATAATTTGTCACCAGAACACTATCTCACTGATTATGTCATTGCTTACAAACACCGCTTAAGAAGTCAAACAAGGCGGTGCGGTGTGGCTGATTAATTTATCAAATCCATCAACGAGGGATGGTTGAGATGAAATGAGATGAGACGAGATGAAGGACTCGGTATGTCTGAATGTTTTACACTTGAACATTCACATAAATTTCAAACTAACTAACAGATTAGAAGCTTTTTGTTTTATTAATTCCAACTTTGACGTCTATTGTTGTTGTTGTTATTATTTTGTGTACCCCACATGCCTCCAACCTTCCTGAGTGGACACGGGCCTCTGAACAAACAACCAACTATGGCATGACACACCTGTATGAATGAACGAACCTGTCCTTCTATCTACGTATCAAGAAAACAAGAAATTAATCAACTATTATATCAACCTATTGGATTGCACGGATGAAGATCATCCAGTCATCACGACCCAATACGAGGACACACGGAGACTCTTCAAAATAGAAAAAAATAGCCTACACCTGTTTCTCTCACCCCCTATATGAATCAAAATAGAAAGAAACAAAAATAAAAGAAAACGCTCGCCGTGCGCATCCCTTGTTTCTCTACCATATTACCCCATACTTTATCCTTACTTACGCTAACCGACTGGGAAAATGGGATCTCACCACTACCAAAACAGTCTATTTCCATTATTTATCAAATTGAAGGTGTAATTACCCCAATTTTGACTAACTGATATTATTATAAATATCCCGTTGTTCCCTCTCTCATCTTCAATCGTGAACTTCATTTTACTCTCTCCATTTTTTCATCTTCAACTTGTTTAATATACTACTTTTAAGTTATAATCAAACAAAACCATCTCCACAACTTAAGAAAAAAAACAGAAAACAAAAATGAGAATTGCAAAAGCCGTTTCAACAAACGATTACGAACATGATCAAATCATTAAGCACGGTAGAGCTTTGGTTCTAGATATCGTTCAACAATACGATGGTGGTCATCCAGGTTCTGCTATGGGTGGTATGGCTTTAGGTATCGCTCTATGGAAATACACAATGAAGTATGCTCCAAATGACCCAACATATTTTAACAGGGATAGATTTGTTTTATCTAACGGTCACGTTTGTTTATTACAATATGTCTTCCAACATTTCACTGGTTTGAAATCTATGACTATGGATCAATTGAAATCTTATCACTCTAACGACTACCACTCACACTGTCCAGGTCACCCTGAAATTGAACATGATGCCGTTGAAGTTACTACCGGTCCATTAGGTCAAGGTATTGCTAACTCTGTCGGTTTAGCCATTGCTACCAAGAACTTGGAAGCAACTTACAACAAACCAGGTTACAATTTGGTTAATAACAAGACTTATTGTATTGTTGGTGATGCTTGTTTACAAGAGGGTCCGGCTTTAGAAGCCATTTCAATTGCTGGTCATTATGGTTTAAACAATTTGATTGTTCTGTATGATAACAATCAAGTTTGTGCTGATGGTTCGGTTGATATTGCTAACACTGAAGATATTTCTGCCAAGTTCAAGGCCTGTAACTGGAATGTTATTGAAGTTGACAATGCTTCTGAAGATGTTGCCACAATTGTTAAGGCTTTAGAATACGCTCAAAACGAAGCTCAAAGACCAACTTTAATTAACTGTAGAACAGTTATTGGTGCTGATGCTGCATTTGAAAACCACCACGCCGCTCACGGTAACTCTTTAGGTGCAGATGGTGTTAGAGAAGTTAAATTAAAGTATGGTATGAACCCTGCTCAAAGATTCCATGTTCCAAAGGAAATTTACCAATTCTTTTCAAACAAGATTACTGAGGGTGATCAATTAGTCGCTGACTGGAAGAAGCTTGTTGACAACTATGTCAAGGAATACCCAGAATTAGGTAAAGAGTTTTTAGCAAGAGTTAGTGGTGAATTACCAGCTAACTGGAAATCTTCATTACCAGTTCAAGACTATGCTGGTGACACTCCAACAAGGGCTGCTGCTAGAGGTTTGGTTCAAGCTGCTGGTAAAGCTATTCCAAATATTATGGCTGGTTGTGCTGATTTATCAGTTTCCGTTAACTTACAATGGCCTGGTGTTACTTACTTCCAAGATCCAAGCTTAAGAACTAACTGTGGTTTGACCGGTGATTACTCTGGTAGATATCTGGAATACGGTATTAGAGAACATGCTATGTGTGCTATTGCTAACGGTATGGCTGCCTTCAACAAGGGTACTTTTATTCCAATCACTTCCACATTCTTTATGTTCTACTTGTATGCTGCTCCAGCTATTAGAATGGCTGGTTTACAAGAATTGAAGACGATTCACATTGGTACTCACGATTCTATCAATGAAGGTGAAAATGGTCCAACACATCAACCTATTGAATCTCCTTCTTTGTTCAGAGCTATGCTCAATGTTTACTACATGAGACCGGTTGATTCTGCTGAAGTTTTAGGTTTGTTTGAAAAAGCTATTGAATGTCCATTCACTTCCATGCTTTCATTATCAAGAAATGAAGTTTTACAATACCCAGGCTTATCGTCTCCAGAAAAGGCCAAGAGAGGTGGTTACATTTTAGAAGATGTTGAAAATGCTGATGTCCAAATCATTGGTGCTGGTGCTGAAATGGAATTTGCTTACAAAGCTGCTAAGATTTTAGGTAGAAAGGGTTTCAAGGTTAGAGTCTTATCTATTCCATGTACCAGATTGTTTGATGAGCAATCATTAGGTTACAGAAGATCTGTTTTGAGAAAAGATGGTAGACAAGTTCCAACAATTATTGTTGATGGTCATGTTGCATTCGGTTGGGAAAGATACAGTACTGCTTCATACTGTATGAACACTTATGGTAAATCATTACCACCTGATATCATTTACGAGTACTTTGGTTACAACCCAAATACTATTGCTAAGAAGGTTGAATCTTATGTTAAGGCTTGTAGAGCTGATCCATTATTATTACATGATTATGTTGATTTAAAGGAAAAACCAAAACATGATAAGGTGAACAAGTTATAATTATATCTTTAGATTACTCCCCTTTTCATTCAAAACTTTAAATATTCTTTGTATGTTTGTTCTTTGTTTTTCTCTTTTACTATAATTATCTAGTACAAAGCCACTCAATTCCATTTTTTAAGTTATTAATTTCTGTCTCTTATTTTCTAACTAAATATATAAGTATTTGAAATCTGATTTCTTTCCATTTTACTTTTATTTCATCCTTGTGGGAGTCCCCTCCTCCTCGGTCTATTTGAGATGAAAAAATTGTTTTTGCATTTTTTTACTTATTCTATCTATTTTCATTTAATTGAATATATATTTCATTTACCTAATAAATGCTTCAAATAGACTACATTAGCCATCTTTGTTGTGTTGCTGTGTTTTTTTGCAACTCCAGCATTTCGACTAGACTCATAAAAAAGCGAGAGGTTTAGTCTCCCCGATTGTCCGGACTCTTTGTTTACAGTCATCAAAGTCGTAATCAAAATTGTTGAACACAACAAACAAGTAAAGTATGATGTGTTTAATAGAATGTTCTTTTCGTTTATGTCCCTGCATGTCTCAATCATAAACCTTAATTTGTTTAACTATGAAGAATCTTGTTAAGGGAAAAAAAGATAAGGTAAACAAATAGGAGGATAGGCTATAGATGAATTTTTCAGATTTTTTTGATCATTCACAACATGTAATGGGTATTTATTTATGCATCGTTTGCTTTTTTGGTGATTGGTTAATGGGTAACTAGATTTTAACAATACGAGTAATTACAAATGATTGATCAGCTACATACTATTACAATTTAATTTAATTTAATTCGATTTAAGTGAAATCAATTAGACTGTTTCGAAGCTGAGATGAGATGAGATGAATTTTGTAGACGATTGAAGTACGATTCCAGGAATTGCAATAAATGAAAAACCATCACTATTAGAAGCAGAGAATGCAAGAACATAAATGCTTAATGTAATTAAGTACAAAGAGAACAAACTCTATGGGTGATACCGGGTGGGAATTACTTAGTGAACCGTTTCGTGTAAAAAGACAGAAAACAAGATATCCAGAATTTGTAACGGATTTGATTAGTTATTTAGTAAAGTAGGAGAACCTGCACATTGGTTGAATCTGAAAAATAAACAAAAGCTGGGGTATGTTCATGACACTTTTGTAGAGAAAATCATTTTCTGTGTGGAGGGAGGAAATTGGAAAGAAAAGAAAAAAAGGCTGGAGCACATCATAATACAAACACCAGAAGAGAAAAAAAGAAACAGAGAGAATACCTATGCTTCCCCAGATTATTTTCGTTGGATTGGTTGGTTGGAGGTGACGTAAGTTGAATCTAGACAATCTATTGCAGATCACTAAGAAGATTGATTACAGATAGTTGAGGGTTAGTAGTTAACGATGGTTGAAATGGTTGGCAAGAAGTGCAGCGTGACTGACAGGAACAGTAAAATTGATTGTAACGGAAACGTCAAATGGCTGAGTTGGTTGCCGAATGGGTTAAATTCGGTTATTTCAATCCAATCCAAATCGATGGATCAATTTGAAGAATTGACATCCGGTCGAAGAAACCAGATCACTTCAGCGTTTGACTGTTTTGGTAAGTTTGCAGTTGGCACCCCTGGAATGGTGCCCCCTCTATCTCTTTTTGGTTGCCTCTAGAAGGAATGGGAAAATGTGTGTATCTTCAAAGTAGATTAACCAAGTAGAATAATTTTACTTGTTACTGTTGTTGTTGTTTCAAGTGAGTATCAGTAGTAGAACTAGTACTAGTACTAGTTACAACCAGGGGTACTAGTCGTGGTGTTCACTGAAAGACTAGTAAATAAATACATGTGTTGGTAAATGCAAGATGTCTATCAGAGACAAGTAAATTTGTGGGGGATGACAATAGACAGCATTATCGCGCCGATATGAACACAATAGCAGGGAATGGGTTAAGAATATATTCTATGATACTATATCATCATTAATACAGTTATATTGAATTGATTCAAAATCCAAAAAAAACGCCAGCCAGGGAAAGTATCATATCAAGTTTCAACTCCGGCCGGTAAGTGCATGTATCATGTCTGACCTGTCTTATTTACTGAAACTTTTTCACTGCTCACTGTCATTCCATACATTTACCCCACACTTTTGTGCGAAAATTAAAAGATGGAATTGGAAAATTACAACTTGAAAGTTACAAGTAGATGACGATGAGGAAACAAAAACAACTGGATAAACGGGTACAAAGTTTGTTTTAACCCTAAAAAACAATTTATGAAGATCTTGTTGTTAAAACGAAAGGCTTTTACAATTGAGCAAATGGCATTGAACGGAGACGTTTGATTCATAGTTCCGTCCATGTCATGTTGGCTTAAATTTGGGTAATTTAGTGGACAAGACATACACAGGAGAAGGGCGGGGTTTTGACACTCGGAGGGCACACCATCTGGGGTCCTCCTGTTCCGCCTTTCTGTGATTCGCTCTCCCCGTGTTTTAACCCCCTGCTGCTGCATCTCACTGCTCTCTGATTTGCACCCCCTATGTTCTCATCCCCGGGCCTCCCTCCGGCACTGTGCCTCCACTGACACGGGGTCCGTCTTCTTCCCGTACTATCCAATACTCCACAAGTCATCTCGCCCATTCCCTCTGGCAAACTTCCCCAGAAAATCTCCCCAGAAAAACCCCACCCCCACAACTGCCAACATTTCATTGTTAAAACTCCCACAATTTTTCAGTTCCGTCCTTGTTTCCTTTCTTTCTTCTATTTATATACTCTTCTTCCCCCTTTCGAATTGATTGTCTCTTGTATTGTGTGTCTCCGTATTTTATCTCCTCGATCTTTGAAATTTATTACTTCTAATTTGGCTTTCAACTTTTCAGATTTTTTGTCAGCATCTTCCATTAAAACAATGGTTTCAATCAGTATCAAAACTGACCAAGATAAATCAATGCCTTCATCCACAAATAACAAGTTAAGATCTTCTTTAAACTCTACACACCAACAAATAAAACCGAACAAAAGGGGTAGAGTTCCTAAACAAAAAAAGGAAACTCCGTTGGCGAAAAGAAGGGTAAGAACAGGCTGTTTAACATGCAGAAGAAAACATAAAAAGTGTGATGAAACAAGACCTAAATGTGAATTCTGTACCTCTAAAAACTTGGAGTGTGTTTGGCCTGAAGAAGTTAAAAAGAATGTTTTCGTTAACAATTCTTTTAAAGATTTCTGTTTCCATAACAATACTGGTTCTACTTCGTCACATAATCACGGGTCTAAACAGTTGATTAAAGATGATATTCAAGCATTAATTACTGATTCGGATGGTATAATATCCGCTAGTAAATCAGTCTCTCCAATACCATCTCATTTGAAACCTGATATAACTTCTTTAGAATATCATTTAAGCTCCTCAGATATCAAACTAGCATCCTTGCGTCATCATTCTTTAGATTACTCTGACCTAATTCTAAATCAAAACAGCCAAAACAATACGAAGAGAAGAAAAACAACGTTCACACCTTCAGAGCTAAACAACCAATACTTATCTGCATTTGATGGTTATACCAGGAAATCAGACTACGTTGATAACAATTCATTCTCGTTAAACTATCCGATCGTTGATAGAGCTGATTCCCCGCTATCTGGTTTATTCAACACCTTTCAGGAAGTTTCCACAACCAGTGCATCAACTAGTCCAATTGTCAACAACAACATTAGCACAGCAACCAACACAACTACACAACTAGCTTCATCTAGCAATACTCCTCTATTCAGCAACAACAATAGTAACTCATCTTCCAACTTATTAACAAGAAACGCTAGTTTTAACTTGAGTTCATTTGACTACTTAAATCTAGGTAGTCACGGTGCAAATATCAATCTCCCTAGTATCACTGGTGCAACCACCACTACTTCATCAACCACAAGTTCAGCCACAACATCCGATACTACTGAACACAGCAGCTCTTCAGCTTCATCAATCTCTTCAGAAGTTTCCAATTCGTCTTCATCTGACAATATCAACACTAAGAAGGAATTGGATTTCGAACATCGTTATTCCTTTGGTAATATCTCTGAAGGATTTAGCAACAAGAAACGTAACAGCAATGGTCATAATTTCGCTAAAAAGAACAACTCCCCACAATATTATAATTTACCAAACACTTTGAAAGACTTCATGTGTTTAGTGGCTGCCACCAAAGACATCAAATCTAATAGCAAACTACCAAACAATGAAAACATTTTTGAGTTTTTCACCGATAAGTCAACAATGGAGATTCCAAGAATCAACGAGGATGAAATGATGTTGTTGATGGATAACTACGTTGATGAAGTTTCTTCCTTATTAAACAAGAACTCTGATACCGAGTCAAATTTATTTATCACTGAAATTCCAACAATGTCTGAAAATTTCCCTGCTTTACAGTATGCCCTTTTGGCTTTATCTTCAAGACATTTAGAAAAGATCAACTCCTTGTATAACGGTGAAAAGACAATTCAATTCTATTATTATTCTTTACAACAACTATCTTTGAGTTTGAATTCCAGCAAAGATATGCTGCATATTATATCTACTTGTGTCTTGTTGTGCTACTTTGAAATTATTAGTACTGAAGCTAGCTCTTGGAGAGACCGTTTGGTTAACTGCGGTTCGATGTTTAAAGCTTGTGGTATCAATGCACTATCCGAAAACAAGTTGGAACAAGCATTGTTTTGGAGCTTTGTTTCTTTGGATATCGGTTGCTGTTCAATTGGTGATTCAGGCACGATTATCCCTGTTGATGAATGGTTCACTAAAAATACTTTGGAGATTGATGGCAATGATGTCACTGTGGATGATACTAAGATTGAAGGTGATAGTTGTGTTTCCGTTTCCACTGGTGGTAATTGGATTAATGATCTGTCTCTAGTTAGCAATGAGTTCCATACAATGTTGTACTTAACTGCTAAAATCATTCAATTGATTGATTCTAATGATTCAAACTTTGACAACGACTGGAAGTTAATTTGGGAAAGTTTAAACCAGTGGGAAATTAATAGATCAAATTCAATGAGAAGTTGTTTTAGTTTCAAAAGAGATGACTCTTTCCCAGAATCATTGTTCTCCAACCAGAATGCAATTTCTTCAAATCAGTTGTTCCACATGTGTTGTATCGTGATGCTACAAAACAAACCAAGAAACTTCAAGATGCCATCATCAAATGCCCCAAAACAACAACAAAGTATATCTACACCAATGTCTATCTCATCTTCAACCACATCAACTTGTGAAGACTCTAAACAATCAGCACTGTTATTTCAAAGTGCCATTTCATCATCATCGTCAGTGTCCGCCAACTCACAAACTCCGTCTGAACCAATGTCCATCTCTTCATCCATTTCTTCCACAAGGTCACCAAGCTCATCAATGCATTCAATCAACAACAGATCACAAATTTATCACGCTAAGCAAATTATCGGTATCAATCTCTGCAATTTGAAGAACGAAAACCGTCGTAACTTGGGTTGCCAGATAATTTCATTGCAATGTATTTTGATTTCAAGTAAGCTAATCTCCTCAACTTTTGAACATTCGATTATTTTAAAGTTGTTGAGTGATATTGAAAGTTGGTGTGGATTGAATATGAGTTGGAAAGGTAAAGAATTGGTTGAATTTTGGAATTCGGAGTGCTGAATTTTTAATGTTCTTTTTATGATTTTATTCTTTTTTTTTACAATTCGTTGTGCTTTTATTTATTGTGAGTTTAACGTTCGTTTTCCAACATTTCCTTTAATTTTCTTTGTTTGTTTGTCTCCCTTATATGGTTATCCCAAAGTTCATGATCCCCTATTTATTTATTTATTTATTTATTTGCATTTCTCTAGTTTTATCCTTTTTCTGTTTTTACATGGTGCTTTCTTGTTATATTCACGTTTGTTACGAATTTGTGTTTTTTCTACGTTCATCCTTCTTGGCTTTGAAACTGGTTTTTGCTAATATTTATTACCACCACCATATCCACTATGCCTTTTCTTTTTCTATATCACCGGCTCAAAAATATATTCCCTTCATTCTTCCCTTTCTTTTGTCCTTCCTAGCCTTTCATATATGTATTATATGTTACTATTTTGTTTACTTACTTATTTATTTATTTATTTGTCACATCTTTAAGTTTAACTCCTCTCGCGTGCTATATCTTTGTAATAAACGGTATACGTTCCGGTAAAGGTAAATCGTTTTTGAAAGCTGATTGGTTAAGGGGAAACATGGGAGTTGCGACAGATGATTTGTCGTGTACCAGTGAAAAATCTTCCCTGATCGTCAGTATTACTAGGCCTACGGCTATATTATCACTTATAATAAACTTGGGTGATTTTGTATTGCTATTAGGAATAGCTTCTAGGAACTGTGAGAGATCATGGAGTTTCAAAGCTAGCTTTGATCCCTCGATAGACGTTAAAAGAGTGAATTGGCGTTTAACATCTCGCTTTGATTTTTGGAGCTTTCAACTTAAAGATGATAAAAAAAAAGACACAGCTGAAACCAAACCATTACAATGATTAAACTGTTATTTAGTATCGGTTCCTTAAAAATATTCTAGCTAACAGCAAAACAGTCTTCTGAAAAACGGTAACAATTCAACAACATTATACTATGAAAGTGGTTCTTTTTCTCCGCAACAAAGCTCCTGCGCCGATCGGCACCTAAACAGTTACAGCGACCGCAAATTTATCCCGATTCGGCAATTTACAACAGAAGGAAAGATGGAAAACAACATACAAACTGTATGCACAATAAACGAATAATGGGCCTAAACCCCCATGTACATAAATTATTCAAGCGTGGTTTCTGATACGAAACGGTACAGTTTTGTTGGTAATTCATACCGTTTCTAAAAACATCAACAAATTCAATTGTATATTGTAATATTAAAGGCTATCTTTGCTGCTATAAAAGGGCTAAATCATAAGCAAAAAACATACAAATTTTAACAGATAATCGTTTGACAATGAAAGAACCTTCGGATTATACCGGGGTATTACTATTTGATTATCGAGATCCAAAGAAGTTTCCTATTAAATTGACCAATGATCAAAAGGCACTCTTGAAAGCTGTCACTGGTGTGATATCGCAAGCTGGCACTGGTACCAGCAGCAAAAATACACAGAAAGATAGCCAAAGGTTACTATCATCACTGTTGTTGTTGTTGAACCTCACTGTAAACAATCAACAGTCTGTTAACAAACTATATTTATATTTCAGATACTGGCAGATGTCTAAAGAAGGCCGGTTGATCACTGTGAAAGGGGTATACAAGTACCGATACCCTAGCTTAAAATCATCTTCCATTGAATTGGTTGGAATGGATAATTGGCGGCGAGTTATGTGTTATATGGACTCACTACTAATTTCTCTGTTTTACTCATCCTCGTCGTTTGATTTTTTGTTGGATTCGTATAAGGACGACAATTTATCATGTGAATTACAAGAGCAAGTTAACGAGTTGAAAATTATGCTACGGTTTATTATCAATTTGATAAGAGGTGGGGAGTATATACCAGCGAGTTTAATGAAACAATTGTGTTTGGTTTTGAATTCACTTGGTTGTGAGTTAGCAATGAGTCATAGACAAGAGGATGTTTTACAATTGTTTGAATTTTTGGCAGAGTGTTTATCGTTACCTTTACTAACTATCAAACTTGATATAATGCATTCAGGGAAACTGAACATAAATGATGATTTACGATTGATTGAAGAAAGGGCATTGTTTATCTCTGTGCCCAGTAAAAAAATAAATATGAATGAACAACCGGTTATTGAAGAGGGCAAAGAAGGTGTTGCTAAATCTGATGAAGATTCTAATGGAGAGTCAAACGAACCACCCATTCCTTTGGAAGATTGCTTGAATACTTACTTTAACAACAGTATCACCGTTAGAAGACATTTGGAAAGAAGACGTACTTCAGAGAGAAGTGACTTCAAAGATTTAGATAAAGATAACAAAGATGATTTAACGCAGTATGAAAGAATGGGAATTGTAACTGCAAACACAACAGACCAAATTAGCGAGGATGGAATATACGAATCCATCGACGGTATCAAGTCATCATCATCACATTTAGAAGCGGTGACTACTTCAACATCAGAACTGGCTACACAACTGAGTAATTCAACAGTCAGCGCTGGGAATGGTAATACGATAACATCAAGCGTAGAGTCAACATCAGCGTTTGAGAAAACGATACTAACTCCAACTCCAACAATCAACAAAGTTTCCGAAAGGATTGAGGCTTCTAGAACAAGATCATCCACTATTGTGAGCGCTTTGAATAATGTTCAAGTT
This sequence comes from Ogataea degrootiae, assembly GCA_019232045.1. Lineage (NCBI taxonomy): Eukaryota > Fungi > Ascomycota > Pichiomycetes > Pichiales > Pichiaceae > Ogataea > Ogataea degrootiae. Next base: position 111,770 of record JAHDIT010000006.1, read on the forward strand.
AGTTATCCTTCCAAATTAACAAGAAGATCGTCATCTGTTTCTAACAATGAAGTGGCCCTACCTGCTTGGATGTTCTTACAATTATTACCCTATTATACAGATCCTAAAATAAAGTTAAAACCTCAAAATCATGAAGAGTTATACAGAAGGATATCAAGAAGTAGGACGGTTGAGTCGGCTGACTATTCCACCGATTATTATCTTCCCACGCCATCGAAGTTTGATTCTAAATTCGGAGACAAGAGACCAATTATACCAATATGTTTGAAGAGATACATCTGGGATGAACATGGACATTCCCACAAATTGGAACGAAAAGTCATAATACCTGAAGTTATCAAATATCCCTACTTTATAGCTGAAGATAGATCAAAACCTGGATTTGTCGATTTCAAAAGATCAACCGACAACATTGCTCCCTTTGGTTCCTTCATGCTAGTCTTGGAATCTTGTATCTGCCATCGTGGCAAATCTGTCAACTCTGGGCACTATGTTTCTTTAACAAGGGCCAAACCGTTCCATAAAACCTCCAAAATCAACCCCGATGAGAAGCAATGGGTTTTATTCAATGATTTGAACGATAATGTCGAAAAATCAACACCTATCTCTTTTAACGATGCCATGAAGTCTGAAGACCCTTATTTATTGTTTTATAAAATCGTCGATTTGGATGACGATTCGAACCCCGATTATGGTGAAAGTGTGACAAGTTGTGCAAGTTATGATGAGACAAGTACGATAAAGCCACCGAGGGGTAGTAAGGATAAGTACTGGACAACGGACAGCGAGCCAAGCGCACCAAACAGTGCAGTTTTAGCAGCCAGAAAAGGTTCAATAGTTTCACAGATCTCATTATTATCATTAAAATCCGCTCAACCTCCCCCATCTCCACCGCAAGTCCAACAGCATCAGGACATAAACGCATCACTACCGCCACCCCCTCAGATATCAATCACAAATTCAAACTCTCAAGCTAATCCAAATAATACCACCAGTACAATCACAATCGCAGCAAATCCAAGTTCAACAACAGTTTCGAGAACCAACAATCATATGAAGCACCTTGGCTTGACGAAAGCAACACCTAGATCCACTTCAAATTCGAGAACGAGATCAAAACAACAGTCTGTATCGGGACCTATTTTACCTGATGAAATATCACCAGTGGATGCTAACTACATAGACATTTCAAACCTGTACTACTGGTATGAAATTGATGAAAAGACAGGTGATTTTTATAAACCTTTAGATTACAAACAACTTCCATCTGTTGGTGTCCCATTACCTTTAATTAACAACTATGCATCATCAAACGATGGCGGATTTCTAGAAAAAATGAACTCAAAGTTGTTAAACACGATTAAAAAATCGCCAATAAACAGTATTTCATCAGCATCACATCATCAGAATAGCATTGTTCCTTCATTAATAACACACTTGAAATCAGATATTAATTCATCATCGGAATCGTTTGTTCCAGAAAAGCCAAACACTGAGATATTCGCGACAACGGCAGCATCGACAAAAGAAAGACCACTTTCCCAGTACTCGAAACAATCATCCACAGTGTCGTCACTAGTGCAATTGCAAGCAGTGGCCGCAACGACAAGCAGTGCATCATTGCCACAACATAACAACAACTTATCGACACCAGGTTTGTTGTCACCACAAGAATCAAGGGCATCAACGGGGACAAAAGCAATGAGGCTGAAAAATTTAGATCTGTCACAATTGCCCACCAAACCCTCGAGCACTGCTGGCGGTAATACAGTTGATGTTTGGAATAAAACTAGTGCTCATGTAGATAAATATGGCGGTACAATTGTTAACAGTAACAATAATGGAGATAGTTCACACAAAAAGAAACCTCATACACTGAAAAAACTATTCAAAAAGATCCTGAATTAAAAATTATAACTACACTGTCACTGCTTAACCTACCAAATTACATAGATAAATTAATATACCTTTAAAAACTACTTCGATTGAGATCAAAAATTGAACGGTACAAAATGCTTATTCGTAGAGAAATATTTTTTCATTGGTAGGTATTATGAGATTACTAACTTGTTTTCAAAAATGAATGAGTGTTTTCCAATTTTTCATAAATACAACATAAATAAATACGTAAAAGGAGCAAAAAAGCATATCATCTCTGTTGTTGGTAATCACCACCATAAGAGCCACTACCGTTATTATTACCGTTACTGGTATTATTTTGTAAATTTCCTTTATTCAACAAGTCCAGTTCAATTTCTTTTGTAAATTGATCAACGAAATCCAAACCGGGATTGTTGTTATTGCTATTAGAAAACCAATTGAATAACGTCTCTGATGGGATAGAATTCGTGAAGTAATCGTCAAATAGCTGTTGATTCATATAAGCCAAATCTTCAACTCTGAAATTTGTAGAAGAGGTTGATTGTTGTTGTTGTTGTTGTTGGAATGGTTGCTGCTGTGATTGTTGCTGCAGTTGTTGATACGCTGGGCTTGGATACGTCTGCGCCTGAGAAGATCCTGTAGGTGGATACGTCTGTTGATGGTACAGTTGGTACCGCTGCTGCTGCTGCTGCTGTTGCTGCTGCTGTTGCATCTTCATTTTCTCCATCTCTTGTCTCTCCTTTTCCTCCCTCTGATCTCTTTGCTTGATCTCATCTTCATAATCGACAACTCTCTTATTTTTGATGTTAATCTTACTTTTGAACTGTGAACACAAGTACATCAAAATAGTTGAGTATCTAGTACATAAATGTAATTCATCAGGAGCAGCATCTCTCAAACAAATGGCTGTTTTTTGTAACAAAGTGATAATTTCTTCAACTGGAATAACACTCAATTTCAAAATCTCGTTGATGGCACCCATGTCCTTTGGCATTATTGGTTGCGTTTGTTGGTTATTTTCTGTTGTTAGCGTTAGATAACACTTCACTATAAATGCAACTGCTTTGATAACTCTAGTAACCCATCTGACTGGCATGTATTTGAGTAATTTAAGTTTACTGACTCTTTGCATCACTGCTAAAACTTCCTTAGCTGCATTGTAACCAAGCTCGACGTACCTCGAATATTTAGCCAGCTCATCCATCCTCAAATTTCTACCCTTTCTGTTGTTGTTGTTGTTATTGTTGGTATTGGTATTGTTGTTGCTGTTATTGCTACCATTTACAGAATTAATAGAAGTGTCACCAGATAATGCCAATGAGTACAAGTATAGCTTTGCATAGTAATAGTCCAAAATGATGGACTCTCTTTCAATGGACGTGTATAAATCCTTACTGGATTTGTAATTTGGATCCCAATCTTCCTTCTCATTAACCAAGTTTAACGCATTTGCGACAGTGTGTGGTGTTGAGTGTTTCAACAATTTATAGTACTTCTTATACCAATTTTCCAAAATTGGTGACAAAATATCCAAAATTGCTAGATTTTGATATTTGTCCAAATTACCGAACTTTGGATTTTGCCCATATAATGATTCGTAACATAAATTAGTGAATTGTAGTAGTTCTATATTGGCACACTGATAGTTATTAAAGTTGTAAATAGGATCATTAATATCAACTTCACTTAATGTTTGAGATAGCATTGATCTTTTGTTTAAATTGATAGCTGACGTCGTTTCTGCAATATGAGTTGCCAAAAACATCAAAGGATGATCATCCAACAAGAAACTCAATCTGGTGGCGGTACCTATCAACATAAAACTCATAATTTCTGATCTTTTCATTGCAGATAACCCAGCATATGTATCATCATTGTTTACCGTTTCGTCATCCGTGTTGTTCGCATAGTCTGACCAACGGAAGTGAATTGCTCTTGGATTCCATTCTGTAAATAATAAAAATGATAACAAGGTGCCAACTGAACGTGAAGATGATTCACCCCAAACTGTCATACTGATCAATCTTTGCGAATAGATCCATAGTTGTTCGTGAATTTCAATGTGTCTTGACGGTTTGACTGCTGTTTCACTATTTTTGCCTTTTGCTTCATCTTCTTCAGTTTCTTCCTCATTGTTATCTTCTAGAGTGTGGTACCTTGAAGAAATTGTTAATATTGCGCATAGTAATAATGGATAACCGGGTATAATGTCAACATCTTGCAGCTCCTTCGGTATGTAAGGGAAAAACGGGTGCATTGTAACGAAGAACATTTTCAATAATTTTCTAGCTTCGGATTCTGTTAAGATGTTATTATCACCAATATATTCAATATCTGATAATGTAGAAGATGGCTTAGGTCTAATGTTTAACGTTGATCTAATTGGTGGCATTGAAAATCTGTCTTCACGGATGGTTGGGAACAATGAGGTTTCATGACCGAACTTTTCTTTCATGTAAGGGGTGTTACTTGCTGAATGCTCTGAAGTTTGTGAGTTGGATCTTACTGTTTTAACCGGCTGGACGTTTTGTTCTTGGGTCTGTGCTAATTTCGTAGTGGTGCCATCAATGACATCTGAAACAGAGCCGGAAGACACTTCATTACCGGGGGTAATTTTACCAGATGAGCCCATTTGGGATGATGATTTTCTTTCTAAGGTCTCAATTCTCTCATAAGCATTAATCCTGTCCCTATCATCAGCCTTGGCGATGTTACCTGCTATGTGAGCAAGAAAGATCATTGTTGAATTCGAAGTTAGATTAGTTTTAGCTTGTTCGGGATTGAGACTATTACTTGCTGATAGCGAGTAAGTTTTAGCTTCAGGGTTTGAACCATCATGCAATGCTTTGATATTAGCAAGTGAGTTGGAGGTGGAGGTGGAGCTGGATATTGATGTGGATGTGGTGGTGGCATTTGCATAGTTGGATATCTCAGTTGCAAGGGTAGCGCCTGCTGATGACGGGACAGAAGGGTTTGGTTGTTCAACGGAACGTAAATTTGGGATAGGTAATGGAATATTTGATTTTGGTAATGTGCTATTTTTCATTGGTGGCAATGGGAGAGATGATGGTGTATCTAATGAATTGATTGACATTGGCAATATGGGTAGATGGGTGGAATGTGATAAAGGGTCGTTGATCTTATACTCTTGAGTAGTTGTTGCTGGAACCGTATGTGGGGTGTTTAGATAACTGATTGACGGTAATTGAGTGGAGCTCCTTGGTAATGGGTGGTTCTGGAACGGTTGCTGGTACTGACCAACAATGGGTTGTTGTTGTTGTTGCCGTTGTTGCTGTATATTCGGGGTTGGTTTATCATCGGCAGTACCACTGACTTTCCTTTTTTTAGTGCTTGTAGAGTTCTTAACACCACCCCTTTTACTTTCTGCAAAGACACATTCCTTTCTTTCTCTTTTGCATCTTGCACATGGAGGATCATGTGGAGAATCGACGTTACCCAAATCGCATTTAACTTTCCTTGTTCTACAATTCAAACAAGCCAAGTAGTTTCTTTTGAACCTTTGTTTATCTGTGCCAATTGTATCCACTGGGGATAAAGAAGACGTGTCTAACTTTAGGAGGTTCGATGGATCATTCATTGTTAGTTTTCCTAACCTTTGAGTCGGAGATTAACTGTTCGAAGAAAGGGATTTAAGAGATAAAGGGGGGTCTATGTACAGTTTAATTTATTTGTGTAGTCCAAGTTAAGATAGAGAGATCGGCAATCAGCGTCTAAAATGGCCCTTTTTCAATGCCGCGTTTTCCCGAGAAATTGACTGCTTCGTTACTAGTACAGTTCACCACCATTGCCAAGTTTCTATAAATCCATTATTAATCGCTTGGGTAAGTACAAGTATTACAGGAATACCATACAGACAAAGTAGAAGATTAACTTCAAGGTTTGGTTTGGGCGTTGATTTATTGATTCCTGCCTGTAGTTACAGAGTCTTAAGCATCTCTATAAATAGGTTACTGCTGCCTCTACTCACAAGACGATCCATAATAATTTCTATGGGCCATTCAACTGAACATTATTTATTGATTGACGGTAGAATATGGATCTTGGCACTAAAGTAGTTGCTGCAAATCAGTATCTGACTAGAGCTATTGAAATATATTGCCTTAATCAGTTATATTTACTGCATACACTGCTGAAAAGCCTCTTTCTTTCTTGACTGGAACAAAATTATGATACATCGTAATTTATTACTTGCCTATTCATAGTGATATAGTTATGCAAATTAATAAGCCTAGTTAATCTATACAAAATTGATAAACAAATGAGAAATATCTATTTGAAGTATATATTCAAGTTAATTAAGAAGTTTATCCACCATGTATAACTAGAAAAAATATACATTTATATATATGATGGGTACAATCTTAATCAACATAAATGATGGAACAAAAATAGTAAAAAATAATCACACACATCACAGGCTTAATTTATTAGTTCTTTCCTAAAAAAAAGTAATATAATTCAATTTCATCAAAAGTTTTAGACAGCAAATTTCTTTGTCCATTCTTTGGCAGTAACTTCGTACTTGGACCGATCCGTTTTATATAGGTGTGCAATTTCAGGAACCAAAGGATCATCAGGGTTAGCATCAGTCAACAATGAGCAGATCGATAATAGAACCTTAGAAATTGTTAAAGCTGGAGACCATTGATCTTTCAAAATGTCTAAACAAATGTTACCATTTGAGTTGATATTTGGGTGATAGATTTTAGTTTGGAAAGAGATCTTCGGTGGTTTGAAAGGATAGTCTGTTGGGAAATGGATTGATAAGAAGAAGACACCACCTGCATATGGAGAATCTGGAGGTCCCATAATTGAAGCTTGCCAGTGATATAGATCGTCACCAACTGGACCAGCGGAGCATGAGGAAGGTGGATCTCTTCCTAGATCGTTCAATTCTTTGTTAATTCTTTTTAAGGACATGGTTGGTTATATATTAGATGATGTGAAAAAGTTGTATGCGGGTTTGGATGATAGAATAAATTAAAAGATATATATTTAAATGTTTGTGGAGTGGAGAGAAGATGGAATATATATGCAGATCAGGACTGGGGTAGGAAGTAGGAGAAATAACAGAGTGAATCAAGAGATGAGTGAAAGGGAAGGAAGAATCGAATGGAGGCAAAAATGGATTGGAAAAGCGCTGAATTTTGATTTTCCATTTTGAGCCAGGCAAAGGTGTGGTCACGTGACTATGGAGTTACCCGGACCTGTTGAGTAACGAAACATGTGATTCTAGATCACATGAGCTTCGACCACCCTGTCATTGGGAAATACCACCAGGTGGTAATGATGGGTTGGTTGTCTAAAAGTATGAGGAAAAATACAAACACCTTCCTTATCGGAAAAAATAACGATGCAACCTGAAATTACAAAGATATTTGTTACTATTGCAGACATATACATTAAGGAATATACGGATAAAGCTAAATACAACACACTGCATAAGAATATATGCGACAATATAGACTCAATTCTCTGGGATTTTGCTTGTTACTTAACTTACCATGGATTTGAGTAGCGTGCTAGCTGAACTCTATCACAAAGTTCCATAAAGGTAAGTATGCGATACATTAAACATATTCATTTATTCGGAGGAAGACACCATTGTTTATTGATGTTGATTTGCCAATGTAAATCAAAACCCATCAGACAAAGTAAATTTGCCACGCGTATATATTATTTTAGTTGTCTGAGAACTAACAGGGAATACAATATAAACCTTAATCAGAATACTATTTCGATTCCCTCTTCTAAATAAGTAATCACAATGAATAATATCATGGATAGTACATAATAGGGATTAATTGAAATATCTAGCGGGGAATGAAGAAGAAGGGAATAGAAAAGATGGGACTGAAATCAACTAAAAAGGGTATTTCAACGATAAGAAAATGGCCAAATTTTTAGGGGACATTAAAAGGGTAGATAGAGCACGCCAGCGAATTGGCTCAATAGCAAGACAGACAGACAGGTAGGTGAGTGAGGGCTACTTTGCTTTTTAGTGGACTATTGTATGACAGATTTCAGATTCAAGAATCGCTATCTTTTCTAATCTTTCCTAGGCACCTCGAGTGTATGTATGTGTAATATCACCAATGAAGGGTCTAAAATAATGGATGGTACAACAATATTACCAACGGTTAATGGTTGAGTGGGTAGATAAGTGAACATAGACCATTCAGTCCCCATACCGTGGTCCTGATGCAGGCGGTTGGCTGACTCCACGGCACGGGCGCCCTGCCTGTCAATGAATGAGCTATTTATTGCACCAATGAATAGGTGAACGCGTAGCCTGGTAGCACAAAAGTAGAAGGAGAAGAGAAGGAGAAGATGCCGATAGATAGGCGAGATTAAAGGCTGAATTCTCCCTCGCATATTTGTGCGGCGGTCCAAGCGAGCAAGCAGCCTTGAGAAAGAAAAAACAAAACAGAGAAAAGAAAAGAAGCGCAACCCGTGAATCTGCTTCTTCCTCTTCTGCGAATCAATACCAAGTATGGTGCTCACCAGTAATATTATTCTACCAATAACAACACTAAAACTAAACGGAAACCACTAACGTTGACATGAATACCAGTGAGAATGCCTACCATAGTGCTGATATCAAAGCCGACTCATCCGCAACATACCCCCAACCCAGTGCGGCCGCTACAAAACTGAAGAAGCTTTTTCACACTGTTTCCTTCCTGCTTCCTGCTCCCCTCTGCCATAGCCGAACCTCTGTCCGAAGCCGTGCCCAGTGTCCGCTAACATGGTCCGCCTCCCCCACTCTCCTAGCGAACTCTTCGGGAAATCTCTCCGAGAAAACTTCCTAACGCTATCACGAAACACCCCCCGTCCAATTCTCGCTTTTTGCCCAGCAACTAACCACCACCAGGCAATAAATAATAATTCCATCTGGTAATCTAACAACCTAGCAGTACAACGCTCTCAAAATTATTATTGCATATTCTATCTTATTGTATCGTCTTTCATGTTAAAATTTACTCAAAAAGGTTCTCCTAATTGACTAATTGACTCCCTTGTTAAAAAAAACGAGTCTCGTTACACTTCATTCTAAAATTCCATCCCTAGATCACCTTTGCTCCCTCATTTCTTCTTTTCCTTCGGATAAAGTTTCCTGCTCCACCAAAATATAATTCACTACACTTCACCAAGGTAATTTCAAAGAAGGAAGAAACTCACCTATAGAAAAAAAAGTCACCGAAAAAGAGACAAAGAAATCTTCATTCATCTATAAAGTTCCTTTTGTTTCTTATTTTCAAGCAGTCATCAACTTCATATATTTTAACCTTCAATCTTCAATAGCAGTAATAATCATGGATTTTGGCTATAACTTTGATGAAGCTGATGCTTTCTTATTTTCTTTAAACAATCAGGGTACTCCTCATCAGGCTTTAGTACTCACGTCAGACAGTACAGATATCGACAATCAAATTTCTTCAACTCCTAGTACAATAAATTCTACAAATACAATAAATAGACCACTGAATGCCAATACTATGAATATAAATGACCCAAATTCAGGTTATACTTCCTCTAATACAGTTTCAAATCCTGAATATAACGATGAAGTTACCAACTGGATAAAAAAGGACGATGACGCATCAGATGAATTTGATGACGATGATGAGGACGATGAACAAGCATCATCCTCTTCCGCTTCACAAGGAGGATACTCCCTGCCACCCCCTACTGCTTTCCAACCCCCTCCTGTTATTGAAGAAGGTCAAATACCGCCTCGATACCAATACCAACCACCACCTCAACAACGACAGTCAATGCGTCCTCCTAACCATCGTCCAATGAACTATTCTAATCGAAGCATGCTATCCATTAAGAAAGAAGACAAGGATGAATTACCAACTCCAACAGACTCCTACAGTTCAACCTCTTCAGAGAGTCCACACTCCGAAGCTTCTCCAAACGCTTCCATTCATCATCCTATAAAACGCTCGAGTTCTTTCAAATCCCCAAAGCCTACCTCTCTAAGCGGGTTAAATTCTCATAATAACATGGTGCATAAAAAGGATAGATCGTCTCATAATATAATCGAAAAGAAATATCGTACCAATATTAATTCAAGAATAATTGAATTGAGAGACGCCGTCCCAGCTTTGAGGGCAGCTACTGAAAATAGACATGTTTCAATTGAAGAGTTGGAAGGCTTAGCGCCAGCTGTCAAATTAAACAAGGCTAGTATATTGTCAAAGGCAACTGAATATATAAGGCATTTGGAATATAAAAACACTGCCCTTATTAACGAAGTGATGATGCTTAGATCCAGAATGCACATCGACCTTCCTCAACAACAACACCAACAACAACACCAACAACAACACCCTCATCCTCTCCCACTCCAGCACCCACAACCACACCAACAACAATCACAACAGGTGCCACTACCTCTACAACCGCCACCACCACAACAGCAGTCTGTTATTTCTCCAATGCCGCACATTATGCAACCAAACAACCATGATGGTAATAACTTTTTTTTACAACCTACGGAAAGCCAATCTGCTTTGGTGAATCAAAATAACCAGCCGATATATGCCAACCATCAGCACCAAGTGCCTTCTCAAATGCATCAAACTAGGCAAGAGCAACCCACCCAACACTTTCAGCAACAACAACAGCAACAACCACAACATGGTCATCAACAACAGCATTCAACTCAGATGTCATTAGGAAACAAGATTTTACTGGGTGGAATGACAACAATGATTGGGTCACAATTATTCTCTGGAGAAAATGTCAATAACGGCCCTGGAGGCTCTTCAAACTCACAGTTTGATTACAGAGGTTTGTCTTTTATTCCTCTTGATAAATTGTTCCCAATTTTGTTTTCACAAAGATTTAATAATATTCTATACATTTTCAAACTAATTTTCTTTGTTTGTGGATTTTACATCGTTTTCCAAAATTTACTACGCAAACTACTATCAGGATTTGATTCAGAAGATGACATTAAAAAGACTGCTTCACATAAAGTTTCTATCACTATAGATGAAAATGATACTTCTTTTGTTAAACTTGGCACTGAATTATGGAAATACTTTTCGATAAAATGTGGACTTATTCAGCAGGATTTGAATGAAAAAATATCAAATGTCGATTCTTTCAATAAAAAATTCGACAAATGGCTGCTTTCAAGATTGACGACCAGTAACACCAAAAACAGTAATGGTTCTTGGAAATTTGTGTTGAAAGGTTATATTAGGTCGCTTACATTTGATGATAACATTGTCAACAACTTGAAATCTGATTCAGTGATAAAGTTCCAGTTCAATAAGTTGATTTTGATCAAACTTTTAATTGTCAAATTTGGTAATAGACTAACGAAATTATTTGGATTAGAAAACAACTTAAACATTTTAATTTTCTTCATGATTAAAAATGTCAATGAAATCAACAATAGTAAAGGCGGTTTGAAATTTTCACCTGAAACGAAACAGATTTTAAAATTCATTAGTAACGATTTGAAATTCATTGAATCCACAGATTTATTTGAAAGATTGATTAATACTTTGAAATTGAATTACAATTCTGGTTCTACATTTACTGAAGATGGCAATGAAGATAGCGAAGACGATATTGGATCCAATTATAATTCAGTTAACGAATACATTGACAATTCAATTGACTGTCAATTAAACATCATTAATTTGGTTTGTATTATTAGATCAGTTCAGCTGATGAAAGGCTTTATGATTGATTATTTGGCAATTTTGGCAGGTTCAAACCCAGTTGATGTTGCCAGAGAAGACGAAGAAGACGGAGAAGATGAAGAAGATGAGGACAGTGACGCTACTGATGGCAAAGGTGAAGAAGAATTGAAGCTACATGGTCTAGACAAGGAAACTAAAAAGATATTAAGAAATATTTCATCCGATCAAATTATCATTCCAAAGACCTGTGTCAAGTTGATCAAGTGCCAAACAATTTTCAAAAGTTTGTTAAATCCAAATGACACTACATCACTGAAGGAAACTTTTGACCTCATTTTATCAATTGTTAGCCAAGCCATTGACACTGCTGCTATTTCAAATAATATCAAACATTTACAAGGTAAATATTACTACGGTGATGAGGATGATGAGGATGAATACGTCGATAATGAAGAAGGAGAAGGCTTCATTCAATACAACGAACAACCAATAAACGCGAACGTTTCTAACCCGACAATTTCTAAAGTTTTGAATTTCTCAAGAAGTTCAAATCCATTCGACCAACTACATTTGATCAGTGACGAAAACAGATTGTCATTAACGTGTGCATTAATCCTTCACTATTACTCACGTAATGATCTCATTAAAGGTCGTCAATTGATTCAATACATGAAGATTATTTCAGACACCAATAACATTAACCTGGGAAGTGGACTATCGAACAACCTGAATAACCAACCATATAACTGCTTATCTCTACTGTCATTTATTGCTACTTTCAAAGCCGTTATTGTTATTTTAGAAAAAGATTTCGATCATTTGAATCAATTGAATTTAGATGATTCTGAAGAACTATCTTTGGTCGAATTGAACAAAATGACACTTGAGTCCGTCATTACTTTCTTGAGGTTGTACATTGGTAATATTTCTCCCTCCTCTGCCTCCGCAACATCCTCTTCAACATCACCATTAGCAGCAGTAGTAACAACAGCATCGTCCGCTGCCGCATCAATGACAGCCGCTACTGGATTAGGGAGAACCAACTCCACTGTTGATGCTTCTGATTCAGTAGCTGCTGCAGGCATCGCCGATCCATCGAGTTCTTCATCGTCGTCAAATTCATCATTTAAATCATTGGACAACAAGGTGATTCAAGTAGCAATTTACTCAAACAATTTAGCAACGCAATCAGTTAAAGCCCAGTCGGGAAAGACTGATAACTGTGGCAATGCCATGGATAATAATGATATGGCCACGATTAACAATAACTGTAACAGCACAATTAACGGTGTTTTGCAATCCGACAGTCTTCAAGAAGACGTTGATTACGATGTTGTTTGTTTAGATTATCAATTGAAGAGTGACATCAGTCATAAGTTAATTACATTAGCTATGGATTTAAGCGGTTATACTAATGCATGGTAATATTCTCTCTTTCTCTCCTAACCTCCATCGATGTGTCTTTTCTAGTCTTTTTTATTGAACTTATTTACTTTTCTTTTTCGAGATTTACTTTTGGGTTTTTCTATTTTACAGTTTTGTTCAATAAAGAACTTTTCTTTCTAACTTCATTTGAGCTATTTATTCATTCATTTAATTCCATTCTATTTCATTAATTGTATACTCTGGTATATATTGAAGCAATGCAAATCCAGCGATTAGACCTCGAGGTGCCTGACTGTTACCCGTCCGCAGGACAACGGCGCAGCACCGCCTCGTTCCTCGGAATCGTCCACCGTCGAACAAAGAGGAAATTCAAATTTGGCTTCTTTGGTTGTTTGTCTGTTTCTGTGATTATTAACATGGGGAAGACTGTTTGCAGTAGACAGTATTGTATTACATCATAGCGTGTCTATAGTGTATATCTAATACGGTAATTACTACTTCATTATAAAACACACGTATATATAATAATACCCCAGGTGGTGTATAACCTATCATTCTGAACTCCAAAGACATTCATCCACGTGATTAAACAGGTCTTCTCTTCCCTTAGAACATAAAAATTTAATTGAACTCAATATAACTCTAGTTACTGACAGTTAGAGATAATATTCAATTTTAGTGTATACAATTTAAGTTTTGACAGTCGGATTTTATTTGTTCATTTATATATAATTGACTCATTGATTTCAGTCTGGAATTGTGTTTCACTGATTTACCAAAATTTACATATATACCCACATATAACTATATATAAACTGCAGGCTCATTAGCACAAGATAAAGAGATCCATATTACAAATAGTTACAGTTACATTTCCCTCCTTAAAGTCTCCATTTTGACCCTATTTCTATATATTAAACCAATAACGACGATCACAACAACAAAGTTGAATAAACAACATAGAGAAACATTCAGAAATTGAAAATTTTATTTTGATCCAAGGATATTTCACTTACAACAACAAAAAAAAACCATTTCCACAAAATCAGATTTCAAGAGTATTATGTCAACCAAACCAACAATCAATTTATCATCTGAAGTAAAGACAAAAGCTTTTGGATCCGATTCTGATAAACCAATAACTACTATAAAGTTATCAAAGTCGAAAAGTTCACCAAAAAGTTCATCAAGTAGTTCAAATTCTTCACAAAACCTCCCACCATTGCAACATTGGAAAGAGTTAGGCAGTTTTTTAGAAGGATTACAACCAGTTGCAACGGCAGCTGGCGAGTCAATACTTTCACCAGATAAAGAAAACGAAGGTTCAAACACTGTGCTGAATTCAAAAAATCCATTAAGCCGACCAATTGTTTATAGAATTTGTAACCATTGTGATAAACCAATCTCGGAAATTTATTTAAGTGATCATATCAAACTTTGTATAGAGATGAAGAAACAACAGGCCAAAGAGGCATCTTTACTTGCTGCTGCAAACGCAACCAAGAATGAAATAGCAAGTTCCAATAAGAAATCAAACGGGAATAACAAGAAGAGAAAGTTGGATGATAGTAAGGAAACAAGTGCAAGTTCAATGAATTCACCAGCCTCAACTCCGGCTCCTGAAGATCCATCAATTGTCAGAAATGCAACGAAAAAGCAGAAACCGGCACCAACAACAACATCATCCACACCAGTTCCAGCAACAGCAACTACCAAGGAACAAAAGAAGTTGAAAAAGGACGCAAAACCTAAACCGGCAGCTAAACCAAAGGGCCCTGTTGATGTTGAAAAGCAATGTGGTGTCCCATTACCAAACGGAGGATACTGTGCCAGATCACTTACTTGTAAGACACATTCGATGGGTGCTAAAAGAGCAGTTCCTGGTAGATCGGCCCCTTATGATCAGTTACTCTCTGCTTATCAACGTAAAAACCAAGCTAAGATTGGTGCTGCAGCTGCAGCTGCACAACAGGTTCAGGATGATTTAATGCATGGATCTTCTATTCCATTGGATGACGAAGAAGAGACTCATCAAGTGTTGGATGGTGTTACGAGATCTGCTCCGTGGCCTTTAGAAAGAAAGGTTATCATGCCTACTGGCTTAAGAAACTCCTTTTTGAGAATGAGAGAGATGTTTGCGGGCGCTATTTTACCAAGGTTGCAAAACAACCCTTTGGGACCATTACAGGGTCGTACAGCCGTTGTGGATATCGATAAGACCAATGAATACGTGTATCCTATACGGTCCCAACACGTGAGACAACCCCAGCAACACCAACAAACTATAAATCACGGTGTTTCGAATTCCCAACAACAGCAGCAACAACAGACCATCAATCCAGGTGCTTTAAGCGCACAACAGCAACAGAGAATACAAAGACCTGTCAGTAACGGAGGACAACAAACTCAACAACAAAACGTTCCTACTCCAGGTGCTGTTCAATCGGCTGCAGCTGCACAGAGTAAACAATCTTCAACAACAATAACGAAGAAACAACAAATGGCTGCTGCACAATTACAAGCAAAACTACAACAAGCTTCAGGTTCTGGTAGCCTTGATGCTAACACCACCGCTTTACTTTTACAACAACAACAAGCACATCTTAAGGCCACTGGTCAACAATTAACCCCTCAACAACAACAGATATTACTACAACGTCGTCAGCAACAACTGTTACAGCAGCAACAACAACAGTCACAACAAAGTAGAACCTCCTCTCAATCATCTCAATCTGGGCAAAATGGGTTGACTCCTCAACAGCAACAACAACAAAACAGAGCCAAACAGGCTGCTGCTATGCTACTGAATGCACAACATTTAGAGAGGCAAGCTGCCCAGGCTGCCGCTGCAGCCCAACAACAACAACAGCAGCAACAGAAAAATGGCCCATGAACTCTGTCTTACAAACATCCGTCGTTTTACTTTGTTTTATATTATATTAGCTTTTTATGTATTTTTACTATTTATTAATCTTAATCTTCTCCTTCTACTTGCTTTCTATAATGTTTTAGTATTTGTACCCCATAACTTTAAAGAGCTCAAACAAAAACCATTGATAATCCATCGTATTAATAAGTATCACTATATACAAGTCAACAGGCAACAAACTAATTTCAATCCTTACCGTTCATCAACTGTCACTACTCTCACCAATTCCACCATTATTAGTACCATCATTTTGTTGTTGCAACTTTCTTAACTGCAGTTTTTCAACAGCTTCCGGTTTCAATTCCAACGTATTTGGTCTATCTGTAAATTTGACAGTGAAAAAGGTCTTGTGTTTCCAATTGCCTTCACTATCGAAATTATCTGCAGATGGTGGAGAGTATTTAATCAATTGATAGTCTTTTAATAAATAAATACCAAAAATAAAACCTATCACTAAACCGCCTGTTATAACATTGAATCTTGCATTTACTGTCTTATTTGGTCCTGCCATTTTCCCTTATCATTTATTTCTTGGTATTAGTTAACTAAAGATTGGGATGTAGTGATCATCGAAACAAACAGGGGTTTTGTATCCAATCTCTCTGGTTCAGCTTCTCCACTTTTTCTCAAACGATTTCTTTAAGACAATTTAAAAAGACACAAGTGGCGGCGCTTCGATCGACTGATTTGATTCTACAAATTCGACTGGGAAGTTTCATATCTTTTATCAAAACACCAACAAAGAATATATACACAGATAGGTTATAGCTTTTATGGCATATAATCAAATAGACATAGATTAAGACACTATTTATTATACAATAAAATGTCTGCATTACCAAAGAGAATCATTAGAGTATGTATGCACATCACGCAACCTTTTCCTTCTCAATGGAGCAAGAAGACGGTAAAACATAGCCTAGACTCACAAAACTTACTAACAAACTTGCAACACCAACAAACAGGAAACTGAAAGATTAATATCCGATCCTGTTCCAGGAATAACGGCTGTTCCACATGAAGACAATCTGAGATACTTTGACGTTATCATTGATGGACCATCAACCTCACCCTACGAAAACGGTAAGTTCAAGTTGGAGTTGTTCTTACCCGACGATTATCCTATGATTGCTCCAAAAGTTAGATTCCTGACCAAGATTTATCATCCGAATATCGATAGATTGGGTAGAATTTGTTTAGACGTTTTGAAATCCAATTGGTCGCCAGCTTTACAAATCAGAACAATTTTATTGTCAATTCAAGCATTGCTAAGTTCGCCTAACCCAGACGATCCATTGGCTAACGAAGTTGCTGAAGAATGGAAGACAAATGAAAATAATGCTATTAAGACTGCTAAATCCTGGACTGAAATGTATGCTAAATGATGATCAGGATCTTGATCCTCTATGTGTATACCTTTTTTTTGTTGTCTTTTGCTTTAATGACTTGTCTCTCTTTTACTTGGCCAGTGTTACCTTACTTCCTAATGTTAATGCTAATGCTTGCTTAATACTATTTATCTTTTCATACTATTACATTGTTTTGTTTCACTCTAATCCCATTCAGCTATATATATTTTTGTACATCTTTCTTCCCCAAATATATCAATAACTAAATCATTAAATGTAAATAATCAAACTATAAATGACTTCTTTCAACCAATTTCAATTCGTTTTCATCCCCCTTAATAAAGACTTCATTGTCCCAAACAATTTTTACAACCTCTGAAAATTCACTAACGTAAATAATCTCAATGCCTAGCCTTTCCTTGACCCATTTCTCAGCTTCCCCGAACAAATCTTTAGAGTTTGTCTTCAATGCCATTTCCTCTTCCTGAATCAACTTATTCAACAATTCATTAGCCAAGACTCTGTCGTTAATACTGTTGATATAATCTTCAATAATATCCTTTCTGTTCAATCTAGGCAATAGCACCTCTTTAATCTCTCCTGTCAAATGAGCTCCTAACAATTTCTCTTTAACACCGCCAATTGGCAAAATCTTACCTGTTAGTGTTATCTCACCAGTCATCGCTAAATCCGAAGCCACTGGTTTTTGTAAGATCAATGAAAGTAAACATAGTGTCATAGTGATACCTGCAGACGGGCCATCTTTTGAAATGGCGCCTTCTGGAACATGTAAATGAACTAATAAATTGTTGTAACGTTCAATCAATGCATCATGGGTCATTTCATTTTTAGAAGAGAATGAAAGCAGATCAGAGTGTAGAATGAATCCAACCAAGGTGTTTGCGATTTGCGAACTTTCCATTAAAACTTCACCCAATCTACCTGTGCATATCAAATTCTGGGATCCCGGTAGCCCAACCATCTGGAATTTCAACAATGAACCGGATCCATCAGAGTTATATGATAATCCATTAACTAATCCATAATCGTTTTGGATCTTAGTAGCTTCTTTAGCAACTGCGTTGAACTCGGATAAATGTGGTGGAATACCAATATATTTTGGTAAGTCCAACAACTCAACAACTGGGTTGTAATTATTTTCATCAGTAGAATATTCAATTGCTTTGCTTCTGCAAATAGATCCAACAAATCTTTCTAGGGATCTAATGCCGGCTTCTCTAGTATAATTCAAAGCAATCTTCAAAATTGTATCGTTTGAAATTATTAATGAATTTGGAGGTAGACCGCTTCTTTCAATCTGTCTTGGAACCAAATATTTTTGACAAATCTCAATTTTTTCAAAGTAATTGTACCCAGCCAATTCAATAACTTCCATTCTATCCCTTAATGGTTCAGTTAAAGACCACTGATCGTTTGAAGTACAAATGAATAGAACTTGTGATAAGTCAATTGGGAAACCAATATAATGATCATTAAAACTGACGTTCTGTTCAGGATCCAAAATTTCCAATAATGCTGATTCAGGATCTCCTTTACGAGAATTGTTTGAGCCAATTTTATCAACTTCATCAAGTAATATAACAGGATTCATTGATTGTGACTTACGCAATGCTTGGACGATCAAACCTGGAATAGCACCAACATAAGTTCTTCTATGCCCTTTCAAATCGGCAAAATCATTTAAACCCCCAACTGAAATACGTTGGAATTTTCTTCCCAACGTTGAAGCAATCGATTTAGCCAACGAGGTCTTACCAACACCAGGTGGGCCGGTCAATAGCATAATTGGAGCTTTGGCAACGCTTTGCTTTGGTGCGCTTCTAGTTTTAGGAACAACTCGCCGTGATTTAGGTTTATTGTCGTTACCTTCACCCATAACAAAAGATTGATCTAATTCATTTTCTTCTTTATTACCACCATTTTCCTTTTCAAACGCAAGTTTATTAGCCTCGTTAATCTTGTCATGCAATTTCAAAACAGCCAAATATTCAATGATTCTTTCTTTAACGTTACTCATACCATAATGATCTTTATCCAACATTGTTTTGGCAAGTTTCAAATCGATATTAACAGAATATAAGCCGCCTAATTCTGTTTTCTTAACCCACGGTAAATCCATTATAATTTCAATATAAGTTCTCAAAACTTGATGATCGGATGAGCTTGATTGCATTTGTGTCATTCTTTGAAAATCTTTAACTATTAATCTTTTTCCATCTTCAGAAATGACATAATCGTCAATTGATTTAATGAATTCAGTAATTTCTTTCAAATCATCGTCTTCATCATCTTCAGCAGCAGCAGTACCAGATGCTCTAGAACCAGCGCCAGCACCAGATCCAGATCCACCATTACCACCGGTTAATCTTCTTGTTGCTGGAGGTCTACCATTTCTTGAACCAGAATTAGACCCGATTTCATCAACTAGAGATCTTAAACTTCTTAAATGGCTAGAAACGAATTGAGATCTAAGAATATCACCATTGCTTGGGCCGTTCTTATTATCCAAATTCTTCCATAATTCCAACAAGTAATCAACGTTTAAAGTGTTCTTAAAGATTGAATTTGAGAAGTTTAAACATTTCTCCAAACTTTCTAATCTGTGAGCCAATTGTAAACTTGATAAATACTCAACTTTATAGGCTATTGAAAATGGGAAAATTGCAATCAAAACATCTGAATATTGAAAAAATCTGTTGTATTGTTTATTTTCAAACTCCGTAGTTGTGAAATAATGAAACAATTTCTCCAATCTTGCCAACCCATTTGATGTCTCGTTGCTTGACAATTGAGTATAGAGTAAATTCGATAACGGAGACAACTTTAACAAAACAAACTTCAACCGAGCATCAGAAATACCTTCATAGTCTTTCTGATCACCATCAGTTGTCGTTTCTGTGGCTGCAAGTCTATCCTCAGTATAATCATTGATGAAGCTCTCAACATTTTCAAACAGTTCATTAATCAGCGGGCATAGAAAGTCACATTTCTTTCTAATCTCATCATCAATAGCTTCGTATTCATTCAACTTGATCTCAAATATAGCTTCCTGTCCATCAGTTGATTCCTCAATGATCAAACCCCTAGACACAGCTTTGAAACTAACGACAATGGAATCGTGGACTTCTTGAATATCAACAATCTTACAAACTGTGGCAACTTTATCAACTCCACTATCATTATCAGAGTATTGGAAGCCAGGTATGCAACTAACAACCAATTTATTCAGGTTATCACCAGGATCAACAACGTTGTTGAACAAGCCAATATCTTCGATACAGTCTGTTGATAACCGATCTGTCTCATCTCCACTTCCATGTTGTTCTCTCAACATTTTCAAATTCTTGTAAACTTTGTCATCCAATAACTGTTTCTTAAACTTGTATAAAATGTTATCACTGGATTTATTGAATATTGTACGATATGTGATTCCAGGCAAATAAATCAACCTTTTATTTAGTTGTAACAATGGCAATTTAACATTGATTGCACTTTGTGATTTTTCTGATGATTTCGACGACATGATGTCAAGAGCTCTATCAATTATGATCAGTATGCTATGCGGTTCCTTGTTTACTTGCCCATTTGCTAAAAGGATTAAACTTGTCAATGACAAACTTGATCCTATATATATACTAACAAACAGAAGCCATCTTACGATATCACAAGAGAGAGTCGGATAAAAATTCCCGATTCGGACGCTAGGCGGCGTGTATTTTCTGCTTCTACTCATTTTACCCTATTTGTTGATTTCCAATTTTTAATATATAATTAAACCAAAGGAAACAAAACAACAATAAATTAGACAGAAGTTACACAGGATAAACACAAATATAGAGGTAAAAAGGGAAGGCAAGAAAAAGAAACTAAATGTTGGTGAAAACAAGAAAATGGTCATAACCAAAGAAAAATAATAGTATAGTAATAGTAGTAGAAGTAATGAACAAAAATAAAAAATGAGAACGAAAAAAAACATCGAAGGAAGTATAGAAAGATGTACAAATGGCACAAATAGTAAAATTGTAACTATGAGGATGCTAGTGCAAAAAACACACCCCCAGAAATGAAACCACCAGCAAAGACGTGTATAACAACAAATCAATAAATATTGGTGATAATCAAATAACACAGAAGTCTAATGAAGAAGGGATTGGAGTGGAAATAAAGATAAAACACAAATGAGGAGATTAATATGCAAAATTTGAAATGGTAATACGGACATATAAATAGAATAACTTTTTATAACTTTTTTTTTGATTTTTCTGATTTATGATTGATTTTTTTTCTTTGTGCTGATTAAAATTGATTTTATTTAATTAATTCTAATATTTGTTGCGTTAGATTCGAAATTTCATCTCCGCCATTGAAATCTTCACCAGTCAAATTATTCAAGTTCATCTTACCGTTGTTAATTTCATTTTTAATCTTGGCCTTTATTTCTGTATTGTTTGACTCTAGTAACTGCAGCATTGTCCAAAGTGCAATATGTTCAAAAGTTGAATTGTTACTATTCAAAAAGTTTGAAATGAAATTGGAAATTCCATTATAATTTAGTAAAACAATTGAATAATCATTAATTCTTGAACATAAATTAGCCAACGCAGCTGCAGAATTACCACAAACTTCCGGATTTTTAGATTCTGTTAATGGAATTAAAACATCAATTATGCCCAATTCCAATAGCTTAGTCTTCAAATCATCAGCCAATGCAAGAATTGCAAAACAAGCAGAAATCTCACTTTGAACGTTTTCATTTGCATTTAAAACTAATTCTTTACATTTCAAAACTGCACCTGCATCCAGTAACTCCATTCGATTTCTTTCGCTACTTGCAGCTAAGTTCCTTAAGGTAGAAACTGCATGACATTGAATTTCAATTGAATCTGGGTAATCAACTAAATTAACAAGTGGTTTCAGGAATCCAGCTTCAATTATTAGAGCTTCATTCATTGGATGAATTGATATGTTACGAATACATGCAACAGCAGCCAAAACTAACGGTTCGTGTTGGGATTTCAATAATGAAACCAAGTTTGGCAAACCACCAGCTCTCACTATTTCTAATTGATATAACGCATCTGAAGCCAAATTTCTTAAAGCTAAGGTTGCTTGACATTGAACTCTAGGACTTGATGAATCCATCAATTGGACCAACTGACTAACTAATTTCGGTTCTGTTGTTGATAGCTTTTTTCTGTTGTTTTCATCAACTGCAATATTTGATAAGGCAGTAGTGCAATAGTATTGAACGTCTGGATCTGGGCTTGATAACAATTGAACTAAAACTGGAACTGAACCAGCTTCCACCAATTCTTTTCTATTTTCTAAAGAATGGGTCATATTTAATAGAGCACCAGTAGCATTTCTTTGAACTCTTAAATCTGGAGACTTTGCCAATTTAGTTAACGGAATCAAGGCACCGGAAGTTGCAATTTTTGTTTTATTTTTATCTTGTGTGGCTAAATTGGTGATACAACCAACAGCGTTGCATTGAACTTCAATATTGGAACTCATCATTTGTCTAATTAAAGGTGCTAAACCGCCCATCTCAACAATTAAAACTTTGTTATCATCGTTAACAGCCAAATTGCCTAAAGCAGCACAAGCAGCTCTTTGAACATCTTGATCTGAACTTTGCAACAAAATTAGAATTGGTTCAAGAACGTCTCTTGAAACAGACCGTATATCTTTTTCCGTTATTTCAGCAAATGCTAAAGCTGCACTTCTCTGTAAATCAATGTTATCGGAATAAACTAATGTACTTAAAGCCTTCAATGGACCATCAGAGAAAAAGTCGACTTCACCTCTGTTTTCCAAGTATTGTAACAAAGCAGAGATTGCATCTCTTTCATTGTCAGCTAATAGCTGAGGGTACATACTGTCTTGTTCGCCTTTGGACAAGCAACTGTAACAACAACCCATTTTTATTTATTTTAGTTATGCGTATTTTGGGCAAGTCGATATTGGTAGAATATAATGTGGGTGTAATTTCTTCTATGTATTATGATTTAGGATAGAGAGAATTTAATGAAAGGATCCTCAAAAATGCTCTTTTGTTTACTTCTAGTTAATATATGTATGTATATATGGTGATTGGAAAAACTAGCAAAAAAGGCGTAATTGCTATGAGTTGTATGCTTTCTTCTAGTCTGGATGAACTAGTATGTGACTGTTATCTAATTGATGGATTTAATGAAAAAAAAACTTTTGAGTCACCAGTCTAGAAAAGGAACGGAGGCGATATTGAGTTATTGTAGGTTGCGGTAGCTTGAAACAATTGATTAAATTGAATAATTGAGTGTGAGTAGTGGAGTGATGATGAATTCTGCTGATAAAGCGTAATGTATAAGATAGATCGAGCAGTGGGAAGATAAGAGAAAAGAGAAAGAGGGTAGATAGATGAAGAAGGGAAAGACGTGGAGGACGGATGGATGATAAGAGAAAAGATACGTTATCAGAGATGAAAACAGACAACATTAAAGCTAACAGTGTAAAAATTCATTCAAAGAGAGCATCACTAAATACTAGAGGTGCGACGTGTGGTTGTATTAGAGCTGATGACGTGAGCAGAGCCAATTCCGATTGTTGAAACAGCGGGGGTGGGGAGACAGAGGAGGATAAACGGTAATAGCCTGTAAGGGGTGCACGGGTGTAGTTCGGTTCTTGATGTACATATATATATATATAAACATACATTATTATATACACTGAGATATAGGGAAGCTAAATCCACCTTAAGTAAACTATTCCAATTTAGCTGCAAGTTCTTTAGCAAATGCAGCCAGTTCACTCATATCAGCTTGCTTTGCAGGCCAACCGACACCTAAACCTGTTTCACGATCTCTTTTTGGAATCAAATGGAAGTGAACGTGATCAACTTCTTGATGTGCAATTCTACCGTTGTTTTGTAAAACGTTATAACCTAAACCTTCTGGGGATTCAACTTCTAAATCCAATGCTTTCACCAGTTTCTTGGTGACTGGTAAAATATCGGATAAATATTCATCTGGGATGTTGTGTAATTTAGCACCGTGATATTTTGGAACCACTAATAAATGACCTTTGGAAGTTGGCTGGATGTCTAAAAAGGAGTAACTGTATTTCGTCTCAATCAATTTAAATGATGGGATATCGCCTATTTTCCTTATAATTTTGAAAGTTATCATTAAATGTTAGTATTAAACAATCGTAGTGTGAGGGTATGTGTGGGGGAGAGTATAAACTTACCCTTAATGATTTTGCAAAAAATGCAGGAGGCTTCATGTGCAATTCCTGACATATTGTTGAATTATTGAATTAATTATAATTGAGCGGTGCTTAGTTGTTTGTAGCAAGACAATTGAAGAGCAGCTTGTTTAAAAGACGAATAAATTCATATAGCCTGTAATGATTTCACACCTGACCTTAATACTTTAGCAAATATCTAGAGTGATCTTTCATGGTTCAAATAAAGGACGTGTGCGAATTAATCATCAAGTCTTCAGGATAGGTAGGATAGAGCATCTTATTACCAAGTTTAATTAAGATAACTTATATATTATAATCAAGCATCTTATCGAAAGTAATCAAATTAGGAAAATAGTATAAACGGAATATGAATAACAGTAATAATCCTAAAAAAACTAAGGGCAAACAAAGATCACAGGAGACCAGTGAGTCAACAAATATCATTGATTAAATGCCATACCCTTATGTGCTTGTTGCCCCTCCTCACCTTTACAAATTACCAATACACCCCTTACAATCCAATCATTGAACTGAATTGTCTCAATCCCATACTTGTAATCATTTGAAAGCCTTGAGCACCGAACGGGAAATAACTTAAAGTATAGTACAAAACGGCGAATATTTCAACAAATCCAGTAATCAACGTCAAAATAGTGGATTTCAAAACAGAAGCACAGTATAACGTACTCAAGACACTAGAGAAAAAGACAATTGTGAATGGTAATCGTTCTTTAGATATTAAATGCTTGCAGTAATCAACAGGGCCTTGTAAACAACCAAACGACAAAACGAATAGAATTGAACCTAATGTCCATAACATTGCAAACTTCCTTGGTTTCAATGTTAGCACTGGGAACAATACTATTCCTAATCCGAAACAAAGTATTGAACCAGCAATGAAACAGAAAAAGCAGACTAGTCTTTCGAATCTTGATAGTTTAAACCACGATGGCTCGGATGTGGTAGAAGTCTCAAGATCACTGTTGTTTAATGGTAGGACCTTATAAGCTTGATTATAGCCATCTGAGACCTTGTCTGTGAAGGAAGTAAAGAATGATTTGGCTTTGCCCGCTATTGAATCTTCAGCTATGGTGGTGTTCCCATCGGAAGAAGTCCCCGTTCTTGCTGTTCTCCAGTTTGATAGAAATTGGACGTTATTGTCGTTTTCTGTGCTGTCGGTCATATTTGTCTACTATTGGTTGTTGTAGCTTAAAAAAGTATTGCACAGTTACTTATCTATTGATCTTATAAGAATTTGTCTCAGATGTTTGTCTATATGTCTTTATTTAGATTTGTAGTAATGGTAATGATTGATTATAGGTCTACGTTAACAAAACAAAACAAAACAAAGTCTCCACGGCAAAGGCGTTCGATCGACTGTGTTATAAATAAATAAAATCGCTCCTTGCAGATGAGCGTCTGTGACCTTTTGCCCTTTGGGGGATAATGTTGATCTCTCCATCTTTTTAGGCCATACAAACAAAAACATATAAGAAAGTATAAGAGCAGCAGTAAACGAAGACTTATATAGTGATTACGAGTTTCAAAAGGTTGTCATTAACCTTGTTTGTTTTATCATGAGAGTTAAATAAGAACTATGTAAAATATAAGATAAAATGCTCAAGTTCGATAGAATGTAGGCAGCCAGTGATGGACGTTACTCCCATGGGCAATGAAAAGTATACAACAATTGATACTAGCATCGGACGATAATCAAATAGTTACATAAAAATACTAAACCAGCAACTACAAATCGATAATCGTTTCATAAAAAACCTAAACATTAACATAAATAAACACCTATGAAAAACATCGTGATAAACAAAAGAAGTTCGAAGCGGGTATACAAGGAATACAATACATAAAATTAAAAAAAGGAAAAATAAAACACACATTCATATGAATTGAAAACGCTCAGCATTACGCATAAAACATGAAATACGGTGGAGAGAACTATAGATTCCATATATCGGAATTACCACCAGGTTGTTGTTGAATATTACCAAAACTTGGATTCATCGTCCCACTTAATAATTCCTGGAAATATAAACTTGGATCTTCAGATTTAACTACTGGAGTATTGGAATTTTGTTGTTGATCAATCTGTGAACTATTACTGTTATTAATGTTATTGGCGTTTGGATTTGTGTTCGAAGTTGGTGAATCAAATGAGAATTCATACGAACTGTTTGTATTTGGTGCATTATATTGTTGAGTTTGAGATCTCAAACCATCAAGGCTGGAGTACTCAGAATCTGGTAATGCAACAAAATTTTCATCGTTCTCTAATGATATATTTGAGCCTGATTGTTCAAGTTTTGATAGTTCTTCAATCTTAGAAGTTAGTAAGGATAGTTTTTCATCTTGGCTTTGTGATATATCTTGTAAATAGCCGATATATTCAACGCATTTAGCTAAGATTGTACTCTTGTTAGCTTTTATTTCTTTATTAGCACTTTTGGATTTAGTTGAATCGTATAATAATGGAGGAGGGATTAAAGTGCCCATTTCTTTTATCTTTTCTTTAATCAAATCTCTTCTTCTTCTTTCAACTGCATTGTGTAATTCTCTACGACGATTCAATTTAGATTCTTTTGTGAATGAGTTCTTTGGGTTTAGATGGGATCCAACGGAAACTGGTGAACCCATTGCCTTGAATGAAGGCGAATTAACTGGAGATTTTAAATAAGTATCGTTAAAACTAGATCCTTGGTAAGAACCGTACGGAGAATCTAAATATCCATCATATGTAGACGCTGGTGAAATTAAATTATTTAACGAAGTACCCAGTTGTGAACTATAACTTCTACCACCTTGATTACTTATGCTTATGGCTCTTTGATTATTGATCGATGTAGATAGGTATGGCTTCAAGTGTGGCGAAACATAGTTTGGATTATAACTTGAAATACTTCCGGAACCTTCCATTCTTGAAGTTGATGGAATTGCTTGTGGGCTCAGTATTGGATTAGAGTCTCTGAAATCATCAGCGTTGAAAGTCATGGGATTACCCTTTGATAGATCTGGAGCCCCATAATCTTCAATGGAGTCAATATTGGCAATGGAGTTGCCCCCAGTATCAGCACCTATGGATATATTTCTGTAATTGTTTGGGCTCATAGCGTTGTTGTTAACGGTGTAATCAAAATCAACATTGGTTAAACTAAACGGTGAACCGTCAGCATTTGTAGCACCAGTTAAATTTGTGTTTGGATTGGATTGAGTAAATTTAACGGTGCCAAAATTATCAAAATTCGAGTTTTGGTTTAAATTTTCAACAAATTGGTCAATTTGAGATATATCAAATTGCATGTCGTTATTTGTGTTGTTTGTATTGGATCCGTTATTGTTGTTGCTTGTATTGGAATCATGTTGTGCTTGACCTTGTCCTTGAGGAGATTGGTAGTTTATTAATGTAGGGTTTGCAGCTTCTTTGCTGGCTAAGAAGTCGAAACCATCCATTTTCTTTTAGATGTATATTTTTAATTGGTGTATTTCGGAAGTTTAAAATTGTGGTAGTATGTATTTGATTGGAGAGAGTATAATGAATCTATAATAGTGCTGGATGGATGTATATAAAAGTATCCTGGCAGATGTATATGTATATAAATATATACTATAATTATATATATATAAGTTTATAATCCAGGGCTCAGATAGGATAAAAGAACTAGATAGTTAGATAAAGTAAATAAATAAAATAAATATCCAGAAGGCCCGACAACACAAACAAGACACAATCAATGGATAAAATGAATTGAATGGATACTTTCTTTGTTTCGCGCACAACCCCCATTTTCGGGTCAAACACTGTGGCGAGTGTCGGGACCGTACCGTGGATGTATTATATAGTTCGGCCTCGTGGTGTACAGACCGGCGGCCGGAGTTCCCCACGGAGCCCGGTTGGGGAAACAAAGGGATAAGGCCATCTACGGCAGTGCTCATACTTGGTGGTCCGTCCTAAACTGTTACGAAGGTTTAGTTCAGTTAGATACAATACACATTACTCAAAGAAAACAATCAATCAGTTATACTACACAAATACAGACACTAATCATCAAAAATAACGGTACGCTTAAATATAATCGTATCTCCTGCCCCTACCACTAACCGTTTCGCCCTCTTTCAAAGCTGAATCTTCCTGTTCCTCTTGCTCTCGTCCTTCAGTTCCAGCCTCAGGTATTTTTTCCCTTTTGCTGTTTTGAACCTCCTGGTACCTATCACCTGCGAGTGGAGAAAAAGAATGTGGCTCTTCGGGGTCAATCGTCGTAACAACTTTCAACAACGTTTGTTTTGTGATTGATGGATTTTGCGGTTTGTTAAAAAGTGTTGCCGGTTGTAGATAAGTCGATGATGTAGAGCTCTCGCTTGGTTGTATGGTAGCGCCAGCACAAACAGCTAGATTTGAAGTTGGTGCTTGATTTGGAACATCCTCATCAATCTTTGAAACTGTCTCTGATGAATAAGGGGATCTTACAACTGATGATGGAGATCTAAGTGGGCTTCCAAGAGCATTTACTCCTGTAGGTGTTTGAGGAAAGGGTGAAGTCGGTTCGACTTCGACAGATGCCCTTTTTGATGTTGTTCTTTTATTTGAGAACTCGTTTTCAATTATAGGAGGTGTAAATCTGCTTCTTTGACTTGTCGATGTTGTAAGGTGATCCGGGGAAGGCAATGCGGAGCCAGATATCGACATATTCCTCCAAGAACTTTTTCTACTTATTGAGGGAAGAGGACCTTCAAATGGTGCTGAAATAGTAGTTCTGTCAATTAAGCCTGATGGGGGAATGTTAATCGCACTTGTTTGACTACGTCTCTTTTTTACTACTAATCTTTTGAATGCATCAGAAAGAGTTTTTGTCTTTGTATCTTCTAAATTGAGGAAACTTTCTTGACTTTGGTCATCAGGTGTAAAGTTCTGTAGAGTCTTAGGAGTTGTAGTCAGTGATAATGACGCTGGTCTTGACGGACGAGTAGGCGTCGTTGGGGTTTCAGCTTTTTCAATAGGGGATAATTCTGGTTTTGGGCTGAACTGGGCTTTAGTTCCCTGAGTCATAATATTCTCAGGGGAACGTTCTCTCTGAATTGAATTTGGAGTCGCTGGTGGTGACATAGTAACTTCTTCTAGATATTTTTGGCTGCTTTGACTGATTAGTCCTTCACTTTCATCTTCAAGAAGATCGTTAACTGGTTCTGTTCTATGATAAATTAATGGGGGAATATTATTTCTATCAAAAACAGGTCGGTCATTAGCAACTTCTGAACCTTCTCTTGTTCCGGTCTCTTTCGCCACTGGTACGTTAGAAATTGGCTTTGAGCCTGCCAAGGACACTGGACGGGAGAATGCAGTAACTTTAAACGTAGTTGAAGAAGCCTCCGATTGATATATATCCAAAAGCTCAGCTAAAGAATCATTATTCATACTGATAATACTTTGTTGTTCTTTTTGGCTACGGGGAACACCTCTTGGGTTACTTGCAGTTCTTAAAGGCAACTGAATGCTTCCCTCAAATGCTGGTTCATTATCAACCAGTTCTAGATCTTCGTCTATAAATAGTCCCTCCTGTGGTTTTTCTTTTTGAGTTGAGCTCCTTTTGAGATTCTTATATTTGTTAATAAACCAAATGATCAGAGATACGTTTGTGTCAGACATTTGTGCCCCCTTAAAATCATCAACACTGCTGGTATACGTTTTGACTGGTATATAACTTGGATTAAATGGTTCAAAGAATTTTGCTAATTTACGCCTTTTAGCATGCCCTCTTCTATCCTCATTATCCTTGATTTTTTCTGCTTTTTCAATTTCTTCTTTGGTAATAGGGAAATCACTGTACACGTCTGCCCTGCTACTTCTTTTGGCATGGGTTATTTCAGTCTTTTGGGAGCCAATGGATCTGTACTTATTTCTAAGTTTTGACAATCTTTGATGACTTCTTTTACCCCCAGATTGGTTCATAGGTGACGAATAGGGTTTGTCTCCGGGAACAGTTGATTTGTCATTATTTGACTTATGAAATTCTTCGTTTGATAAAGATGTAGTAGTAGCCATATTGTTAATCCAGAAAAGTTGTTGTTTTCGTTTTCATCTTCATTAAGCTCTACCTTGATATTTTATCAAAAAAGAGATAATATATTACATGCTAGCACTTTCTCTCAGGGGTACTAAAGGAATAAGATCGATTTAAATACTAAAACTTCTGTTTGTTCTGTTTGTATGAAATTTTGAAATTGACAGATACGAGCCGGCTGTTTCTTGCAGCAGTTGCATCAGTATCCTGCTGCAGAACAGAACAGAAATATACCATGATCCGTTTTTATGTACACAATTTCTCATCTATTGAACAAATTGTTTTTGCTGAGTATGTCTTTGCTCCACTACTTACAGTGTCTATTTCTATGGCCGAAGTTATGCTTATAGATCCAAGTCCAAAAAACCGAAAGGAATAGATAGGATTGAAGAACTAGGGTTCTCCGTGGAGTGAGTTTGGACCAGGGCGTCCATCTGATAGCCTGCATGGCATCATCTCGTTAAACTGATGCATCTCTTCTTATTCTGTTGAATATGTATAGGGATAAACCTCCCCTTTAAACAACACTTATGGTGCAAGGAGTTTGATGTATTTTTCTGAGATGAGAAATGCGAGCCGCACATTCACCAGTTTAGATCAACACTCGAAAACTGATATTCCAGACCTTCTTCATACCTGCTTTTGTTTGGGCTTACACGTCTGTTTATAATGAATATCGGATCTGATTCAATCCAATATATACCATACCAATTAATTGATTTGATTATCTTTTTCATCAAGACTAATCACTATCTCTCATCTAGCAGTCATTACTAGTAGTGAAAATCACGTCGACTAAGCAATGAGTACACGATCTAGAAGAAAGGGAAGCGCACGAAGATCAGTTACTAAAAATGGATTACCTCCCAAAGGTAAGCCGCCAATTCTCTCCGAGCTAGACTCCAATCAATCAAGATCTCCTTCACTCCCCCCATTGCAAAAAGAAGATTATTTGGAACTTTTAAAACCAAGAGAAGAGAGAGATTATAGTGAATACTATGAGGATTTACAAGAAGAAGAGCCCTTATCGTTAATGATCATAAATCATCAAGATCGTCTGAATCCAGACCCCATAAAATCGGATGAAATATCAGGATACATAGAACAGCTGGGAGACGAAAGATTAAAGGAGCATAGAGCAAGACAACAAAGAATAGATTCACAAATTTTATCTACTTTAAAAAGACCCTCCTTTAGACCAATACCCCTGAAATCAACAGCACTCGATAACAATAATGAATATCAACCACCTCTCAAATTACACAAAACGTACATTCAACTAGGTTATAACGACCCTAAGCACAAGAAAACATATAGACAATTGCCCGATACGTTTATCAGATCAGACAGTACCAAGAATGGATTAATAAAAAATTCGTTAACTTATTCAGATAAATTTCAAGTTCTGTACGATATGGATGAACAAGATTATTTATTTTTAGAACAATTGAATGAAGAAAGATCAACACAAAATTTGAACCAATTGTCATTAGAAGTTTTTGAAATAATAATAACTTTTTTTGAAGTTCAATGGTACTTTGTGGAAAAGCTCCTACCACCCAAGCCTAAGAATCACTACATCAGTGATGAAAGAGCCATGATACAAGCTTCGATATACGGTTCTGAAGATGGAACTGGTGCTGCACCAGAGGAAGACCAACCTTGTGCCGTGTGTAATAAAACTGAATGTGACGCATCAAATGCAATCGTGTTTTGTGACGGCTGTGATATAGCTGTTCATCAAGAATGTTACGGCGTGGCATTCATTCCAGAAGGCCCTTGGCTTTGTCGTCGCTGTCTAATTTCTAGAAATCAGCAACAACGATGCTTGTTTTGTCCAAGCACTACAGGTGCATTCAAACAGACTGACAATGGTTACTGGGGTCACGTTATTTGTACCTTGTGGATCAACGAACTATATTTTGCTAATCCTGTTTATATGGAGCCAATTGAAGGTATACAGAGCATACCAAAAGGTAGATGGAAATTGACCTGCTATATCTGCCGTAAGAAAATTGGTGCTTGTTTGCAATGTCGCAAAAACAGTTGCTTTGTAGCGTATCATGCAACTTGTGCCAGAAGGGCAGACTTGTACATGGAGTTAAAAAATGGAGTTCAAGGTGGCTTGTCCGATAAGACGTCTGCTATATCGTACTGTGATAAACACTCTCCTAAAAGCTGGAATTTGACTCATAACACCAAATTAGGTATTGAAAAGACTCGTTTGTATTACTCACTGGGGAACAATAAGCAATTAAGTTCACAAAAACACAAAATTAAAATAAACAGAAAATTGAAAGATGAATTGAAAGAAACAAAAAATGAGTTGTTCAAATGGAAGACGTCAAAGGGGTCGCCAATAGCACCCCAGATTTTCATTGACAAACTACGTCACTTTCTTTCCTCCGAAAAAATCCAAATACAAGGTTCCGATGACAAGGTACTTCAAGAAATGGCTAAATATTGGACGTTGAAAAGAGATTACAAGAAAGCTCCATTAATAAAAAGACCTGACGCCACAAATTTTGGTAATCTAACCGATGAAGAAATCAAAGAACGATTCCAAGTCCTGAATGCCATTGAAGCTGATGTTTCACGGTTATTGGAATTTTCCGAACCGGTTTTGGAAAGATCAACGTTGAATACCGAGTTGAATCAAACTACGATTGACAGTATTGAAATGTTCTATTTCCCAATGCAATGGCTCATATCACAAGTTATTACTAAATTTCTTTCTAATGATAGTAAGAATGCTTTGAAAAATACTAAAGTTGAGCAATCTGGCATCCTCAGCATTTCTGAGATAGTTGAAAAGGCTGAAAAATACGAATATGAAACAGTTACTGAACTCGTTTCTGATATCGATGATTTAAGTGACCATGTTTTAATGTCAGGGGTTTTTGATAAGACAACCTCTACTTATAAGCATTTTAAGCAATATTGGAAGCGAGTTAGGGGCACGAGAATGGATGAATTTTTCGAATTGGAGAAAATGATTGTTGATGGTGAGATTTCGGACTTGTATGATTTGTTTGATGCCAGTGGGCTCAATATAAAATCAAAGGATGAGGATGGAAGTGACGCTGAAGATGAGGCTGTTCCTGCTGAAGTAGTTAATGGTGTTTTAAAGAACGAGGGAAATAAACAAGAGGATGATGAAGAAAATGGGCAAGAAAATCAAGAAAAGAACGAGAACGGAAAGACTGAACAGATACCAGAACAAGAGGAGTCTGTTCAAGAGCCTGAAATCACTGTTGAAACTCCTGATACTGAAGGGATCAAAGGTGAAGCTCGAACAGCTAGTACTAGTACGATAAAAAGAGGGTTGGCTTCGATTGGGAAGAAGAAGAGAAGAAAAAGATCAAAGAGGTGGGCATTGAAATAGTGTATATTTAGAAACCTGTGTTTTTCTTCGTGTTGGAGATTTACAACAGCAATGTGTATCTATATTAGAAAAAACAATCTTTTTATTTAAAAAGATTTAAGAATCAAGTCTGATTTGCTAAGTATATTTAGAGAAGTCGAACTGCTGAGTTATAGTTGCTTTACTCCACTATTATAGTATCGATCTTTTTTGTTTAGATAGATATTCTTTGTATCGTATATTAGATAAAGTATTCATATATAAAAGTGAGCTTAAAACCAAACTTTGCAAAAAACCCAATTAAAGCAAACAATTAGCACAAAAAACCTTATACAAAATATTCAACTGGTCAAAAAACATGTTGGAAAAGTAAATCAGGCAACATTAAACCTGCAAAAAAATAAAAAGGAAAATAATAAATTGACTCAAGATGAGTCAGATGTGGAAACGATAAAAAAAACAGATAATACTATAAACAAATTTGAACGAAAGCAACAAAAAATTAACATTAAATTTGATAAAAAACTTATGAAAACTATTAAATGCTTATAACTTATCGTAATATTCTTCCCAACCTGGAACTTCTTCCTTCAAACCTCTTCTCTTTCTACCAATGGCAACTAATTCACCTGGCTTGGTAGTCTTGTCTAATGGATCACCGTTCATTGATGCCCAGTGATCGAAGATCATTTGTGGGAAAGCTTGACCACCAGTAGCTTGTCTTAATTCACCAGTGAAACCGAAGGATTCATTGACTGGTAAGTAAGCCTTAACAGTGAACAATGGAGTACCTGGTCTTTGTTCTTCAGAGATAACTTGACCTCTCTTCTTGTTCAAGACAGAGTAAATACCACCAATAGCGGATTCAGGACATTGGACTTCAACTAAGAAAACAGGTTCTTGAATTCTTGGTTCAGCTAACAACATAGCAGCAAAGGCAGCTCTTCTCATGGTTGGCATGATTTGACCAGCACCTCTGTGGATAGCATCAGCGTGTAAAGTAACATCCATAATGTTGAATCTAACACCTCTTAAAGCTTCACCCAGAATTGGACCTTCCTTAGTAGCCCATTGGAAACCGGCGTTAACGTGATCCTTAATTTCGGACAAGTATTGAACAGCCTTGGTTTGATCAACAACAACGTTGGCACCAGTACCGTCTGGACCGAAACACCAAATCTTTCTGGCATCAGTGACATCCCAACCGTATTCGTCAGCCATTAATCTAGCTCTTAACTTAACATCATCTCTAGCGTTAATCTTACCAGATTCAATAGCTAAACTACATTCTTCATCCATTGGTTCAGCCTTGATGTAGATTCTGTTATGCTTGTTTGGAGACTTAGCTAAAGCAACCTTACTTGACTCAGTTTCAACAGTTTCTCTGTAAGCAACAACAGGTGGAGAGATCTTTAATGGAATACCAGCGTGGTCGTTTTCCAAATCGCTCAAACAAATTTCTAAATGTAATTCACCAGTAGCGGCAACAATATGTTCACCAGATGGTGACATGAAACACAAGACACATGGATCTGACTTGGATAATCTCTTTAAACCTTCGACTAATTTTGGTAAATCGTTACCGTTCTTAACTTCAACAGCGACTTGAACGACCGGTGAGACAGAGAACTTCATAACCTTCATGTTGTGAGCGGCTTCACTAGTGGTTAAGGTACCAGACTTTAATAAGAATTGATCAATACCAACTAAACCAACAATGTTACCAGCTGGACAATCATCGATAGCTTCGACAAATCTACCCATCATCAAGACGGTTCTTTGAATAGCCTTAACGAACAAGTCTTCCTTTCTACCTGGAACATAGTTTGGACCTTGAATTCTAACCTTCATACCGGACTTAACAGTACCAGCGAAAACTCTACCGAAGGCGTAGAATCTACCTTTATCTGAGGTTGGGACCATCTTGGAGACGTATAACATCAATTCACCGTTTGGATCACAGTTCTTAATGGCCAAACAAGCAGAGTCATCAGATGGACCTTCGTATAAGGTTTCAGCTCTGTAGAATTGAGCAGTAACTGGGGATGGTAAGTGGATAACAATCATTTCCATTAGAGCATCAGCAGCTGGTAAGAATTTTCTCATAACGACCTTTAATAAAGCCTTACCTTCTAAATCTTTTTCGTCACCCTTTAAGCTGATTTCTAACTTTTCTAATAAAGTTGGGATTTCATCCTTCTTGAAGTTCATAATGGCAGCGAACAATCTGAAGATTGGGTCCAAGACGAACATGTTGAAAGCTCTTTCTAATGGCTTACCAGCAGCATCCTTGTCTTTGTTGGTCCATTTCTTAGTCTTTGGGTTGAAGTAAGAGTCACCCCATAATCTGTCCATCATCTTAGATTTGTCAACACCGAATTTCTTGGCGTATCTGATAGCAAATTGTCTAACAGTGAAAGCCCAACCGTGTAAACCAGAACCGAAAGCAACGGTACCTCTTTCTGGGTAAACTTGAACATCACCTAAGGACTTTTCAACGTAAGTGGAGATAACAACGTTAACGGATTCAACAGTTCTGGAGAAAGATTGGTATAAATCTTCCTTAGAAATTTGTAATTCCAACATAGCTCTATCAACCTTGTTAATGATGACAACTGGCTTAATTCTTTCACCTAAAGCTTGTCTTAAAACGGTTTCAGTCTGGACACAGACACCATCAACACAGTCAACAACGACTAAAGCACCATCGGTAACTCTTAAAGCGGCAGTAACTTCAGAAGAGAAATCAACGTGACCTGGGGAATCAATCAAGTTAATTAAGAAACTGTTACCAACGGTCTTTTGTTTGATATCAGCAACATCATCTTCTTCCATTTCAGCATATAAAGAGATGGCAGTGGACTTGATGGTAATACCTCTTTCTTGTTCATCCTTTCTGGTATCCATAAATCTTGCTTCACCGGCCTTACCAGCAGAAATAATACCGGCCTTTTGGACTAAGGAATCGGTTAAGGTGGATTTACCGTGATCGACGTGGGCAATAACGGAAATGTTACGAACGTTGGTAACAACGTCCATCAATTCTCTGATTTGTTCAACAGTGAAGTTAACTATAGTAAGAAAAAAATATTACAAATCAATGTTAGTAAGATAATTCTAAACATAAATTTGCAATAAAAAGTAAAACTCTATTATAATATCAAACTCTAGAGCTCCTCATCATTTGGTTAATTAACGGATTCAATGATTGATGGCTGATTGATGGCTGATTGAATAGTATCATTTAAATCCAATGGGCGATTTGTATGATTTAAAGGAGCTTAGCGATTCTTTTCGCCATAATACGGATGGAACTAGAAATTGAAGTTGCGGTTGTCTAAAATGGGGTAAGAGTTTGTATAAAGTGAATCATCAAGTAGTAATATAGTATAGTACATACCCATTTTGATAGTATAATTAGTTGGTTTATTGATTAATCAATGGATGGATTCAAAGGACAGTAAAAACGAAGGCCAAATAGTAAAGATAAGTGGATTAAAAAAAAGAGGTTTTAATAATCAAGAGCACCAATGTGGTTTAGCCAGCAGACAATTGAGAGTTAATTCCTAGGAAACGGAGCACTGAAGAATGGCAGAAAAAAATTTTCACTTTGTGTTTTTTTATTAGATTTTTCGTTTTGTTTAAAAAGAAGGGAATTCGCGGGCGGGTAATGATGTGTGACTTGGGATTTGTTGTGGCATGGTGGGGACTGGTGAGGGAACGAGTAGGGCGGGTGGGGTTGTGGTGCGACAGGGTGTTGGTTGTGTTTAGGATTCACTGTTGATGAACTCAGATACATAGATACATAGATGTTGGAATATACACGTCGCTTATTAACACCTAGGACATGGCCCACACCATCACAGCTTGAATTATAAACGAGTACAGGAATAAGAACTGTGTTCTGATCCTCTTAGCACCGGAGGACAAGTTGTTTGAGTCCATCCCACTTGGTAGCACAACATACTTCAACGATCTCATCAAAAAGAATCCCAAAGAAAACATATTTAAAAAGAACCACAAGTAAATCAAAGACGATGAGTTAAGCAAGTTCTTCGCCATCATCAAGCTCAAAATAGAAATAAACTTGTACCCACTGTAACTGACTAGGTCCCATAGCTTACTCTTCTTTGAACTCACGCCCAACACATAGAACGAAACTTTTATAATAAAGATATCCATAAAGTAAAATGCCAAAGTTCTGGTCATGGCGTAACCTAGCAATTGTGGATGGAAAGTACCATTTATACCAGAGAATATAGCCCATAGTAAAACAGAGGAGACAAAGGACATCAATGGAATGTATAAATCAGGAGCATTCACATCTTCGATAGGAGTAGCGTAAACTTCTGCATTTTGATTCCCAACAACGTCAGTAGACGATCTGTACTGTCTAGTCCAGGTTTTGTTTTGAAATGGGAACAAAATTAAAAATAGTTTGTGCATAACGTATGAGTTGGACACTTTGAAGTAATATTTGACATCTTGGTTTGAAACAAAATCGCCAAAGTTCTCTTGCATGTAATGGTGAGAAGCGTTGAAAGCTGACTGTGAAAATTGAAGACCTAATTGAGCGGCAGGGTCATTGAAGAATGTTCCGAACGGTTGGCCATGGGCATTGCCAGCATGTTGTTGTTGTTGTTGTTGTTGTAGCGGAACACTACCTTGCTCGAACTGGTTGGAGTTTGTACGAACAGACGAATGAAATGGTTGTGAAGCAGAGGAAGATGCAGTATTATATGATTGTTGTTGTTGGTAAAATTGTTGTTGTGGTGGTGGCTGTTGTTGCTGTTGTTGTTCATCAGCCGGAACAGAATGAGCATAAGGGTTATCCATCTTCAAAGAATTTAGTTAATTAATGAGGGATAGCAGAGTATCAAGATGTACAAATAAACTTGAAAGATTTAATCGACGGGGTTGCAATGGAGAGAAAATATAGAAGAAGGATAAATAAACGAAAATAGATCAAAAAGTGGATAGGATGAAGCAAACACGATAGATGATCAGCACACCAAAGGAACATGCAAATGGAATTGAAATAAAATGAGAGAAGATATTGGTGCGTCGATCGACTTCACAAATAAGAGGAACGCGTTATATCGACGCTCATTCCCGATTTGGTAATTGGCAGAGAGTTTTCGTGGTTTGTTTGACGCGTGTAGGGAGGGTTCTAGTACGGTATGGTTTGGGATGGTTCGGTTTGGGGTTAAGGTTGATTCAGGTTGGATCAAGTCAGGTCAAACAGGGTTGAGTTGATGCAGGGACAAAGCAGATAAGGACTTTATAAATCATAGCATTGGACTGATAATATACCCCTGATAAACCGTCCTTATACCACATTATTGTCCAGCATGTCCAGGCCTTCATTCAAAGGCTCAACCTCCGCCAGGTTCGTCAAGAACAATAACCCAAATCCAAACGATAGAAAGCAAAATGGCCCAAATTACAACAACTTCAGCAGTGGCAAATACAACCAGTCAAACAATAATTCCAATAACCCGTACACAAATGCAAAGTCAAAATTGGATCTAGTCAAAGAAATTGATCGTATCGATTCATGCTTTGGATTCGATCGATTTGAATCTGGATCCAAGAAGATTGGTTGGTTAGTGAACATGCATGCCACTACTATTCCAAGTTCAGATAACATTGCAGGTTGTTCTGGTGTTGATTACTATTTCCTAGACGAAGAAGGTGGCTCTTTCAAAGCATCTGTTCAATATGATCCATATTTCCTGTTAATGTGTCGAGAAGGTGCAGAAATTGAAGTAGAAGAATACCTTAGAAAATTCCTAGAAGGCACGTTGAAGAAAATTAGTAGGGTATCAAAAGAAGATTTAGACCTCCCTAACCATCTTATTGGTTTGAAAAGACAGCTATTGAAACTAAATTTCAACAATATCACAGATTTATTAGATGCAAGAAGATTACTGCAACCAATCATCGACTCAAACAAAGCTACAAAAGACAGTAACGATATTTACAAATCAGTTGACCTTAACTACAATACATTCCTTGAAGATCCAGACAGCAACTCGACAGAGGATCAATACGATATAGACCAACAACATTCAAGTGAGAAATATAAGAATGCATCAGAATTAATCGAAGACATCAGAGAGTACGACGTTCCATACCACGTTAGAGTGTCCATAGATAAAAACATCAGGGTTGGTAAATGGTACTCGGTGGAGGCAGATCAAGGTAATGTCATTCTAATAGAAAACAAAGAAAAGATAGCGTTTGCAGATCCGGTTGTTTTAGCATTTGATATCGAAACTACCAAAGCTCCGTTGAAGTTCCCTGACAGTGCAGTTGATCAAATCATGATGATTTCGTATATGATTGACGGGGAAGGGTTTCTAATTACAAACAGAGGAATCATTAGTGAAGATATTGACGATTTTGAATATACCCCTAAACCAGAATACCCTGGTATGTTTACAATCTTCAACGAAGTTGACGAAAAGGCATTGATTGAAAGATTCTTTGAACATATCAGAGATTGCAGGCCTACTGTGATCGCCACTTTTAACGGTGATTTCTTTGATTGGCCATTTGTGGAAGCAAGAGCTTTATACCATGACATCGATATGTTTGAAGAAATCGGGTTTGCAAAAGATATGGAAGGTGAATATAAATCAGCCTACTGTGCTCATATGGATTGCTATAGATGGGTTAAGAGAGATTCTTATTTACCTCAAGGTTCTCAAGGTTTGAAGGCTGTTACTACTGCTAAATTGGGTTACAACCCAACTGAGTTAGATCCAGAGTTAATGACTCCATATGCCTATGAAAAGCCTCAACTATTATCTGAATATTCCGTTTCTGACGCCGTGGCTACATATTATCTGTATTACAAGTATGTTCATCCTTTCATTTTCTCCTTGTGTACTATTATTCCATTGAACCCAGATGAAGTTTTAAGAAAAGGTACTGGTACTCTATGTGAAATGTTATTGATGGTCCAAGCTTATGAAGGTAGTATCTTGTTACCTAACAAACACACAGACCCACTGGAAAGATTTTATGATGGTCATTTGTTAGAATCTGAAACCTACGTTGGTGGTCATGTGGAATCTTTGGAAGCTGGTGTTTTCCGAGCTGACTTGAAAAACGACTTTAATGTTGACCCTGCTGCCATTGATGAAATTCTATCTGATCTTGACAATGCATTGAAGTTCTCTATTGTTGTTGAAGCAGGAAAAAAACTTGAAGACGTTACCAATTATGATGAAATATATGATCAAATAAAAGAAAAATTATTGGAGCTCAAACACAATCCAAGAAGAAAAGAAGTTCCATTAATTTATCACGTTGATGTTGCATCTATGTATCCCAATATTATGACTACTAATAGACTACAGCCTGATTCCATGAAGACTGAAAAAGATTGTGCTTCTTGTGATTTTAATAGACCTGGTAAAAACTGTGATAGAAGACTCCCGTGGGCCTGGAGAGGTGAGTTTTATCCTGCTGAAATGAACGAATATAATATGATTAAGAATGCCGCAAATAATGAGACTTTCCCACCAAGAAGGCCAGGCTTACCAAGAAGAGCTTTTGATGAATTGAGTGTTTCTGAACAAGCTGCCGATGTTAAGAAAAAGATCGCTGATTATTCAAGAAAAGTTTATCATAGAATAAAACAAACAGAAACCATTGAAAGAGAAGCTATTATCTGTCAAAGGGAAAACCCATTTTATGTTAACACTGTGAGGGATTTCAGAGACAGACGTTATGAATTCAAAGGATTGACCAAAGTTTGGAAAGGAAAAGCTGCTCAAATACCCAAAGAAGATAAGAATGCCATCGATGAAGCCAAAAAGATGGTTGTCTTGTATGACTCTTTACAGTTGGCGCATAAGGTTATTCTAAACTCTTTCTACGGTTACGTCATGAGAAAAGGTTCAAGATGGTATTCTATGGAAATGGCTGGTATTACTTGTCTTACTGGTGCCACCATTATTCAAATGGCTAGACAGTTGGTTGAGAGATTGGGTAGACCTTTGGAACTAGATACAGATGGTATCTGGTGTATTCTTCCTTCCAGTTTCCCGGAAAATTATAACTTCAAGTTGAAAGATGGTAAGAAAATCTTCACTTCATATCCATGTTCCATGTTGAACTACTTAGTGCATGAAAGGTTCACTAATCACCAGTATCAAAAATTGGTTGATCCAAACAAATTGAAATACGAAACAATGTCTGATAACTCAATTTTCTTTGAAGTTGATGGTCCTTATAAGGCTATGGTTTTGCCGACTTCCAAAGAAGAAGGCAAAGGTTTAAAGAAAAGATACGCTGTTTTCAACTTCGATGGTTCATTAGCTGAATTGAAAGGCTTCGAATTGAAAAGAAGGGGTGAACTACAGTTAATTAAGAATTTCCAATCTGATATCTTCAAATTGTTCTTAGATGGCGATACATTAGAAGGTTGTTACCAAGCAGTTGCCAATGTTGCCAATAGATGGTTAGATGTCTTGGATACCAGAGGTAAGATGCTTGAAGATGAAGATTTAATCGAATTGATTTGTCAAAATAGAAGTATGTCGAAGACTTTAGATGAATATGGTACGCAGAAATCCACTTCGATTACCACTGCTAAGAGACTCGGTGAATTCTTGGGTGAAGAAATGGTTAAAGATAAAGGTTTGGCCTGTAAGTATATTATTGCTGACAGACCATTGAACGCTCCAATTACTGAAAGAGCTGTTCCTACAGCTATTTTCTCTGCTGAACTCTCTGTGAAACGTAAATATTTGAGAAGATGGTTGGCTGATCCTACTCTTGAAAACTTTGACCCAAGATCAATTATTAACTGGGAATATTACAGAGAAAGACTGGCTTCTGTTGTCCAAAAAATTATTACTATTCCGGCTGCTTTACAAGGTGTTAGCAATCCAGTTCCAAGAGTCAAACACCCAGATTGGTTACAAAGAAAAATTGATATCAAGGATGATAAATTAAAGCAATCTTCTTTAACAGCTTTCTTTTCAAAAGCTCCAAAAGGTTCCAAACCGGTGATGAGCGATGTCACCAATAAGATCCAAGATATTGAAGACTTTGGTAGTAATACAGCAATGAATGGTTCTGGTCCTAAAATTGGTAAGGTTACCTCTAGAAAGAGAAAGCTAACTCCTAAAGAAACTCAAGATGAATTAAACCAGCAAATTATGAACCAACCGTGTCCAGACCCGCTCACCGACTATGTCGGTTTCTTGAAATACCAAAAGATCAAATGGGAAGTTCAAAGCAAAGAAAGAGAAAGAAGAAAGAAGCTATTTGGTGATAGTTTCTCTGCAACAGATAGATCTGCGATCGGAAACATCAAAATAAAACAAGCTGAACATTATGCAAATTCCACATGGCAAATTATTCAGTATGCTGAAGATCCTGCTCATCCAGGTAACTTGAAAGCTTTTGTCTTAATAGATGGGAAAATCCAAACTTTAACCTTCCATATTCCGAAGAAACTGTACCTGAGCTTCAAATCTGATAAGTTCCCACAAAACGTGATTCCCAACTGCCAAGTCACCAAAGCAGTTGAATCTTTGCCTAATGGTCTCAACTCCCAAAACTTATTCAAGCTAGTGTTACCTGAACAACAGTATGTTGATGAAATGTCTAAACCTGATAGCGTTTTGAAAAATCCATATGTTTCTGGTATTTATGAGGCCCATATTGAATCCACTGAAAGGGCCATTATTGACATGGGTAACTCTGTTAAGTTTGATCAAGACATGATTGGTGCCTTAAGAACCTCGCTGGAG
Source organism: Ogataea degrootiae (assembly GCA_019232045.1). Lineage (NCBI taxonomy): Eukaryota > Fungi > Ascomycota > Pichiomycetes > Pichiales > Pichiaceae > Ogataea > Ogataea degrootiae. Next base: position 155,457 of record JAHDIT010000006.1, read on the forward strand.
AAAGGTTTCGATCAAAAGAGTTTGAAGCCGGTTCCTTCTGATGTTTATCTGAACAGATTCCAAGTGGGTATTTTATACTTATTGCATATTGTGTCCAACTCTTATGAAATCTTTGCTTTGTTTAATTCCCAAGGAACTGTTGTTCAAGTTTATGTTTTGAAACCATCTGCTAACGCTCAACAATTACCAGCTAATATCAGCTCTGTCTACAAAGAGCTGTACAATTTCAAGAAAGATGCTATCTCTAAGTATTACAATATAATCGATTACCAAGCTTCAATGGAATTTGAAACCCAATACTATAATGATATCTCCAAGCTTTACAAGAAGTTGAACTCAAAGATTGCTGAAATCAGTGAACAAAGTGCTTCAAAGATGTTATTTACAATTCAATCCCCATCATCCTCCAAGATTACGAAAATTTTAACAGCTGCTTCCAATTTACCAAACTTGAAGATGAGCATTGGTGAAATTTCAATCAACTCATTATCATGGCAATCATTAATCATGAAGAGAGTCATCAACCATTACCTTTCGTTAGCCAGTTGGATCAAGAGAATGATTTCTTTGTCCAAGTATGGTAACATCCCGTTATGTAATTTGAAAGTTGAAAACATGGGTTATTTGATTGATATTGAATATGCAAGAAGATTAACAAAATCCAATATTGTTTTATGGTGGTCGCCAAACCCAACTCCAGATTACGGTGGTGTTGAAAAAGATAGACTTTTACTCAGTGCCGAAGAATCGCTTGAATTCCCAACTATCAATAGGTCGGAAATCTATGAAACTGTTTGTTTAGAAGTTGATATTAAAAATTTGACTATTAATACAATTTTAACATCCTCCTTGATTAACGATGCTGAAGGTGTTTTTACTTCTGAATCTGTTGACAATGGGAACTCACCAGACATGTCTTCAAATGGTACGTTTGCGGAAGATTCTTTCTCTGCTCCTGCTATGGTTGTCTTAAGAAGTTTGGTTAAAAGTTGGTGGGATGATGCTATTAAAGATAGTCCTGAAGCTGATTCCATGGTTCACAGTTTTGTTTCTTGGTGTCAAAATCCAAAATCCTTCTTGTATGACTCATCATTGCATTACCACGTCCACAACTTGACTAAGAAGTCGTTGGTTCAATTACTTGGTGAATTCAAGAGAATGGGCTCATCTGTTGTATTTGCTGATAGAAATAGAGTCATTTTGAGAACAACTAAAACTGCTGTTGAAAACTCGTATGCTTATGGCCAATATATTGTGTCCACCACTAGATCCAACCCATTGTTCAATTTCCTTGAATTGAACGTCTCCAGATACTGGGATATGTTGATATGGATGGATAAGCATAACTATGCTGGTAGATTCTGCTACGAAATTCAGAAGACTGAAACTCAAGAACTGTCTGCTGTTTCTAAATGGCAAATCGCTGATTTCCTCCCAGCTATGCTTAGAGACGAATTTGGTGAATGGGTTTTACTATTCCTAGATTCCTTACTGAAATTCAGAGAAGAAGAGTATAAACATTCATCACAATCAAGTCCGAGAAGAACACAAATTACTCAAATTTTAAAACAACATAAATTTATTAAAATTGCAGACGATATCAACGATGTTGAAATCGAAGATGTTGATGCTGGTGTTTGTGAAATCTTCAGAAACCCAATGTTGAAAAGAATTAAGAACTTATTAAGGAAACAAAGTGAATTGGGTCTAAACTCATCAATGGCAGAAGATTTCAAGTTCCCAACTTTGCCTGGTTCTCATCTAAGTCTGACAAATCCAACATTGGAATTAGTCAAGGATCTATGTCAGATCCTAGGTTTATCAAAGAGAAGAAACATTGAAGTTAGAATGCTAAGAAGAGACTTACTTTCTTTGTTTGAAGTTAAGGAATTCAGTGAAGAAGGTATATTTAAAAACCCATCCACTTCATTACTACTGCCACAGATTATTTGCGATTACTGCAAGTACACAAGGGATATTGATGTCTGTAAAGATGAAGAACACAGTATTTGGAACTGTGAAGGTTGTGAAAAGCCGTATAACAAGTTAGTCATTGAAGAGAAATTGATCTTTGAGCTTAATAAGACTATCACTTCATATTTGACGCAGGATTTGAAATGCGATAAATGTAATAGAGTCAAAGATAGTGAGATTTTATCGCATTGTGTTTGTTCTGGAAGTTGGATTGCCACTATTTCCAAAAAGGATATTCTGAAAAGATCTAAGGTTTATCAAAACGTTGCTGATGCTTATCAATTGAATTTGTTACGCGATATCACAGAAGAAATCTTAGGTCATTAATTGATAAATGTCTGTATTGTTCGTATAGTATTTTTTTGGCTTTTTATATTTATTTTACCCATTCCGTCATATTTTTACATTTTTTAAAGAAAAAAATCTACACCATTTCAGCCGTTGAAAAACACATAAAATGTAATTTTAAAGTGAAAAACATATAAATGATGAAAATTTATTAGCCGGAAAATGCTTAGAGGCTCGATTTATCACCATCGTAATAAGTCTTGATAAAGTGCTGAATGAATGGAATGTCTTTGATTTCTTTAGATTGCATAAAACCGCCCCTTGACCACTTAAGCAGCAACTCATCACCTAGTTTGTTTAGATTTTGAGTCTGTTCTTTGTTGTCTTTCAAAATACTTTTGAAAAAGAAACCAGATGAGGAAACTCTGAATTTTGGAGATGCTTCCGTTTTGGAATAGCCTGCCGCTGAAATGACCAAAGAGTAATTTGAGCCATAAAAGACTTGAGGTAGGTTGAATTTGTTGCTGTTTTCAAGGATCATTGAACCTGTCTTTGATCTACATTGACGTCTTTGATTGTAGAGTTTTTCGATTAAAACTTCAACTCTTGCATTAATATGATCTTCCAATTTGAAAATGTCTTTGTTGAAATTGCATTGTTCTTCAAAGCTAATTGCAGAACAGTCACTATTAAAACAAGAATAATCTCTGAAAAGTTTGACAATCCAAAATAGTTGGATATGGAACCCACCGTGCATCAACATCCCCCATAATAACTTGTTATAAAGTCTAACGATCTGTGGGTCATCAGTATGTTTATGATTTATCGCTTCAATATAATTATCGATCATCAACTCCAAGTAAGTTTCATTCAACTTAATTTCCTTTGAGTTTGGATCAGCTTTAGTAGGAACGACAATACTTGATTCGTAAAAGGAAAAGATTTCAAACAATTTTCCTAATGCGGTGCAAGTTAAGTCGTCTCTAATTTGAATTTCTAATTCAATGCATTTTGCCTGAAAACACTGCAAATTGTGAATCAAAGTTTTTAACTCCTTTTTTCTTTCCTTTCTTAGTTCATCTGAAGGCTGGGATTGTTCTTTTCCATTGATGTTAACAAAGCATTGACTCGAATAGATGGAAGCACAAATACCAATTCGAGAAAATGCAATTTTAATACCTTTTCTACTTTCAGGGGTTAATTCATTGATGATGGCCCTTTCAACGGCATTGAACTTCTTCGGTTTTGAATTGGTTGTATGTTCGATGTATGAAATGTGACTTAGTAAGTGGCACCCGGTAATGACCCTATCTAGAATATCCTTCGAAGCTTCGTACTCGTTCTGAACAAAAAGTCTCAAGCCAATCAATAAACTTTTCTTTAAGTCAAACCCTATATCTTCAACAAAATCTCTCAACCCTTTTTTCTTAGTATCATAGAACTTTTGAACCCGTTTAATCATCTTGTAATAAGTCTCCGGAATATTTGGGGTTTCGAATGAAATTTCGGAATTGAAGCAAAAATAAGTAATGGATAACATTTGAAGCATTCTTATCAATTGATTGGAAGCTAAAGTGCTTTCATAGAAACTTAAATCCGTCATAGCAGTAAGGGCTTCAACTAACCGTTCCATCATTATATTCATGCACTTGGAATTCTCACTCAATAAATCTAACTTTTGTGAATCTGAGTCAAATGCCTGAAACTGGTCGTACTGCTTAACCAGTGATAATGCATACTGGTTCTTTTGGGAAAACTCAAATGATGAATTCAAAAGTGATCTGTAATTCAATATTTGTTGTTTAATTGTATCTATTGTAGGGAGCTTTGACAACATTGTTTGAAACATTTGTTCCTTGTAATTAAATAAATCTTCTAGTGAATCAGAACTGGACGATGAACTGATGCTTAGCTTTTCAATGTTTTCTTCCAATTTATTAAGAACTTTGTTTGAGCAGTTTCCCACACTATTACATTGAATTATACCTTCTCTAAAGCAGTGATATGCCATTTCTTTATCGTTGAATCGAAGAAACTGAATTCCAGCACTTAACAACATATCTGGTTTATCAGCTGCAAGACATAACTTTAGAGCGTTTGCAACTTCTCTAGCGCCAGCTTTGGTTCTGCCGAGTACCATGAAAGAAAAGGCAGTTTGAAGCCTTTTTATTGAATCATAAGAGGGGTCTAAAAGTTGCATTGGAGTTAAAGAACATAGTTGTTTGGTTGCAAATTCATAGTTAATCTGTGGGGTTTGTTGCTGCTGATTCTGGTTGGAGGAGGAAAATGCACCTGAATCTGGTTGATACTTGTAGTAAGATTCAACACTGGCACTGCTCATGATATAAAGGCAAATAAACGATAGCAAATAGAAATTAGGCAGGCAGTTGAGCAAATAGTTGAATCTTGACTTAGCTAGGTTGAGTGGGAAATAAAACTGGATAGTATTTGTAGAAAGGGAAAGGTGGACAAAGAGGTATCTATCAGACAATGTTTAAATATATAAAACATAAAAGGATTTCTTCTCCCTCATTGGCGCCAAAAAAATAAATAAATAACAGTCACGTGTAAGGTGTCGCGTGCCTGACGATAAGATGATCTGAAAGTTTGATTGATAAATTTGTACCAAACTTGATCTGTAACTGTACATTTGGGCGTTTTGCAACCTGTTTATGACTACCTCTATGCTCAAGAGCGCATCAATATAGTGCATTGGGCTGGTATCAGGTATAGAACTGGAATTGAAATCTGGATACACATGAGTCAGAACATACATCAAGACACCCAGAGGATAGTGTCCCAGGAGGATACTGCATCCTCCTCAGGTGTAGTGTCTGCAACTCAAAGACTTAGTTACGATGATACTTTGGCTAACAAGTTACCCAGTCTCAAGAAATCGGAATTCTTTAAACAAAAATTACAGCAAGGTAGTCAGAGCATTACTACATCTCAAGACCCTATGCCTGTGAAGACCCTGAAAAAGATCCGGAAGTCAAGTCACAGAAAGTATGGCTTCAATGCACCTCACATCTTGCAAGATCCAGAGTCAATTCAAGATCTTGAACTAAACCAAGCCAATGAATCCAGTTCCCATTCTGTCCTCAGAATCAATGAATCCCAGACTCCATTGTCAAAGAAGTTTGTAAATCCCTTTGATGAAACCCCTGATTCAAGCAGCACTCCTTCAAGAAGAGCCCGTATGGATTTCACATTGTCTACACCTATAGCGATGAACAAGTCAATGAGAAATCAGTTGCATGAGGCACAATTTTTAAAATCAGATTCCTCTCATAATGTGCCCACGGCGTCTTCAAAGTCTGGTAACTCTGCTGATATATTCAGACGACTTCAAAACAAGCAACCACCCGCATATGAATTTGACGATACAGAATTGGGAGTTGTTCTTGATGGTGATGATGAGGAAGGTGATTATTCCGACGATTCTGGGCTTAAACTTAACTTAAATCCGGGAATCACACACGGTTTGGATACAATAGATGAAGACCGTTCAAGAGACTTTGTAGATCCTACTCAGGATGATGCAATACTAAAAGAGCAGGCTGCAGGTTATAACCGAAGTAATTCTCCCAGGTCACAAAGGTCTGAAGCACACACGTTTTCATACATTGATGATGAACTAGATGAAACTTCGCCTCTTCTCAATTCGTACAAAACCACACTGCAGAATAATGCAGAGGCAATCACTCGATCTTTACAAGTGTTACAGTCCCCAACGCAATCGCAATCCCAAGCATTAGATATCAAAACACAAGACACCAGAACACAGACACAGGAAATAAAAGAAGATGTTCAAATCAGTGGAAGTCCGGAGATGTCAAGGTTAGTTACCCATTTATCTTTGCGGCCAACCATGGCTAGTTTAATTGATAAAACCATCGATAGTCAAGATGAAGAGATTATTAACGATGACCTTCCACCTACTTTTCAAATCGAAAATGATGAAATTGTTAGTTCACAGAGTTCTACGTCTGATCATAATCCTACGCAACGAATAGACGAGGAAAATGACACTTCACCAGTAGCTACATTTAGCAGTGGCTTCAACAATCCAGCTCATGAAAATCCGGTCAGTAGCAGGTCTAATGGAAAAGGAATTTCTGGTATAATAATAAAGGGTACGCAAGATGAAGAAGAGATCAGCAGTGGTGAAATCAACGGTGACTCTAAGAGGTCTAATGGGAAATACATATACAATAATCTTATTGAGCCGTCTTCCCCACAATTGAACGAAGCATCGTCTCAGGAGATATCAGATTTTGAGAATGAACCTTCTGGAAACAATGAAATGTTGCATGGTAGTGCTGCTGAAAAGAATGTTAGCTCTCTTCCTGCTGTCTCATCTGTACTTGAAAGTCAAAAGGATACGTTAAAGATTACAGAGGATAATGATGACGATGTTACAAATGTTAGAAGTAAAAGGAATCAGGTCATTTCGTCCTACTTTTCTCAACCATACCTGCAAAACAAAATTGGGATGGAGAATAGGAATAATGATCAAGACAAGAGTGAAGCCGAAATTGACGATGAGAAAAGTGAAGCCGAAATTGACGATGAGAAAAGTGAAGCCGAAATTGACGATGATAAAAGTGATGGTGGAACTGAGCATGAATTAGAAGCATCTTCTGAACATAGTGATGACGAATCGATTTTAGAAATTGATGAAAACGCATTCCTATCACAAGTTAATCACAAACTCACGCAAGGTTTACATTTATCAACTAAACCTCACACTAGTTTCCCAAAGAGAAATGATCATAATAATGATAACGATGACCAGCGGCGTCCAATAGTAACTAATGTGACTTCTAACTCGCCAGAAGATTTAAGCCAAGGATCAAGGGAGTCATCACCATCTAACTCTGGTGGGGAAGAACCGTTGAAAGATATCTTCAATCTGTCTCCAGCCAAAGACAGAGATATTGAAACAAGCAAGAAAGCCTCCATTCGGCGAGATAATTCTAAACTTCCAAAATCTTTAGGTTCAAAAAATGGCAATATGAGCAGCATCCGGGCTTCCACAGGAAACATAGCGATATCTAGAAAAAGGAAGAAAAATACGAGGAGGTCCAGTGTAGCCCTTGGTGTAAACGGCAGGAACCAAATTCTTACTGATGAAGTATACGAGCATCAATCTCCTATATTTGAACCAATAGTATCCGGTTTGACACCCAACCAGACCCCCAAATCGACACGTTCTGTTCACCCACTGATTGTTGTAGATACCACAGGAGAAGAGCTATCAAGCTCGGGTAACAAAGTTAGTGAAACTGCTAACACTACCCAAGAAGAACCTAAAAGGCAAGAGCATCCAGTGTCTGGAATTCTAAGAGATGACGAACGAAGACTTAAATTCCATGATGCTGATTTCAAGAACAAAAGAGCAGTGTTCATCACTGATGGTGACAGACATAGAACACCTGTCCGAATAAGAAAAGTGATGACAGATGAGGATAATCCAAATACGTATGATGTTGAATTTATCACAAGGTCCAAAATTATTGATTCAGCAGACAAGAGGTTTGTCTTTGCACCTATCTGTTTAAGAGTTGGTACTTTGATCAAACTTTCCGATGAAAGAAGTGGCACTTATATAATTACCGGTTTGAAATTCGATGCCAAAGCTTCAACGAGCATTACTTGTATGAGAGGTTACAATGTCATTTACTATAAAAAACGGAGTAAGAACGGTGGCATGGAAGGCAAGGAGAAAACCTGTCTATTGGAAAATATTTATCTTACGAGTTCTTTTGCTTTCAAACTCCCCTTTCAACCATTCACGGACCAATCTCAATTCAACAGATACTTGAGAGAATTGAAAAAGGATTGTGGGGTGGTCATTAATAAATCGAGACCTATCAACATATTCCAAGATTGTTTCTTTGTCATCACATCGTTATCCACAACCGCAACGACGGCAACAGCGTCGTCATCTCGTGCAGTGAGCAGAAATACGGAATCGGATGACTCCAAATTAGAAAAGTTCATCACTAAAAACGGTGGCAAAGTGGTTGACGATGATTTTGAAAATTTGATTGGATCGACTAAAAAACTATCAGGTTATAAATTTGCAGCATTGCTTTCACCAACACCAATACGAACGAAAAAATACCTTCAATTTGTTGCTTTGCACTGGCCGATCTTAAGCGTCAACTTCATCAACGACATGATCAGACACGAGAAACTTCGGGAAAACTGGCGTGAACATTGGAAATCGTACGTTTTGCCGTCTGGTACGTCAACGTACTGGAACAACACACCTGTTTCTTTGGAGTTATTCCAGTTTGAAACCAAATTGAGAAATGGGTCGGAGTTAGTTGATCAATTACGCTTGAGTAACTTGTTCACCTCCATTGGTTCACAATTGATAATCTCTGATTGTTCAACCGAAAGAAATAACAGCAACAGCAACAATAACGGGAATTACAACAAATCGGGTGCATCTATCAATGACATTGAATTCATTTTCAAAAGGTCGATTGATGGGAAGTTAAATGTTTACAAAGATGCGCTGAATTACAAAAACTTGGCCAAATTCGTAAAAGAGCTTAATTCAAGGACGAAGACCAAGAATAAAGTGGTTTATTTGTACACCACGATGAAACCGCTGACAAAGGTCAAGTTTGCTAAATTGCTTGGTGACGGTAAGGACCGCTACATTGGGGTTGTTACTGATGATGATGACGACGACGAGGATGACGAAGATGATGGGGGTTCGGAAATGGACGATGCTGATTGTTCTGACGTTATTATTATCAGTCATAAGAGCAAAAAACGGAAAAGAAGACGGAATGTGATACGGTCTTCGAAAGGAAAAAAGAGGAAAGGGACGTCTTTGGATGATGCCTTCACTGGTGTTGAAGTTAGGGTTGTTGATTGGGAATGGTTGGTTCAGTGTATCCTTGCTAATTTCCTATTTCCTCCAAAATACGAGTTCAAGATGTAATGGCATTTGACACTTTATGTTTACAGATTATATACATATATATATATATATATATTGATGAAAAGAAGAAGACAGTTTAATAATTATAACTACAGGGGTAGCGGTAGTAAAGCTTATACAAAGACAAAATAAATAAAATTTGGCCTCAAATCAGGACGGAACGAAGCGAACTTTAAAACCCAATTAAAAAAATAACAGCAAGAAACACAAAACAAAAAGACTCTAAAATATCTATAACCAATTCACAATGAAAACAAGACCAAACACCATAGAGGCAAGCATCCAAAGATTACCTAAACTATTTTCATCGTTGTGTCCACCTAAATGATTGAACCCAACGCTCAATTGATTTGCACCTGCGGCGGCGGTATTTGAAAAAGATTTGGAAGCTGATGCAGAGTAAGTGTACGCATGTGTACCGATAAACACTTCACCGTTTGAAATAAAAGCTTGTGAGGAATGATCCACCGTTTCAGAAGCGTTTATAGACGAGGGCATAACCAGGGTTAATTCTCCATAGTTGGTGAAATTATTTTGTTTAGCAAATGGAATGTAACCGGATGTAATGGCGTATAGCTCAGGCGGGTTTGATGTTGTTAGAGAAACAAGTCTGCCATAATCATCAGTGGATGTCGCATCGATAGTGGTGCCAGCAATTGTACTGCTATATAACTCAGAACTTGTTGTTGGTCTGGCGGTCAGTTCTTTGGAAGCGGCGATTGGTGCGATGGCTAATTGTCTGGCCTCGTTATCGACAGCAAGATAAATGTTTCTTAAAAATGGAGAACCCAACATAGAATATCCAAGTTGATAATCTGGTAAAAAGGCAAGGTAACAAGCTGGGTCACCGCTTTGGAAAACATAGTTTGATCCGTTAGATGCTGTGGCAGGGTATAGCAGATCCGAGATTGGCATGTTGATAGTTTGGTTTGCTAAGTAGATGTCTATAGAGCCGGTTGATCCAATACTACAATCGACCAACCAACGATTTAATTCATCTGCATAGTAAGCACTTAGCTCCACAGCAATTTCAATTAATGTTGAATAAGGAATATAGTTGTAGAAAGTTCTTGTATCTAACATTGCTGGTCTTGGATATGAACCTGAAGACATCGCATCATCGTAATAGCTTGAAAATTGAACAGATTTACCTGAAACTGAGGTAACACCAAATCCAGAAATTGGGATGATTGGGAAATCTTCAGAGTAACCACCATTTGTTGAAATTATTGATGTAGATTCATCTAGGACTGGAATGAAATCAAACAAGCATAAATCACCGATATATTTAGAAGTTGAAAGACCACCCAATATTAATTCTGCATGGGGATGTTCTTCGTTGACCAATGATAGAGAATATGCATTTGCATCGATGATTCCTTCGCTTTTGAAATATTCCAAAAAGTTTGAAGAAACTCCTTCGTCAGCAAGACCGACACCTAACCCACCGGTGGAAACATTTGAGTCATTTGCATTGATAAACAGCATACTGTCAATTTGGATAGAACTAGAAGAGGAATTTGAATATTCGATTGCAAACTCAAAGGCATCTGTAGCGTAGTAGCCAGAAACATATATGTAATTGGCAAAAATGCTATATATTGGAGTACCGGATAGACTATCGTTGTAGCTCGATGACGTTTGGAAAGACCAGAAGCTACCAGTTGAAGAATTATAAATATCGTATATTCCTTGGTCTGAACAAACACTACTTGAACTTGAAGAGGCAGCGGGGTCTGTTGATTGTGATTCTGTAGAAGAGGATGATGATACTGGGATAGCTTGAGTGCCTGTTGCTGTTGCTGTTTCGGTTGATTCTGGTGGGCAGACAGTGAAGCCATCAACGGCAGGTAACCAGCAGTATGCATTGATCATATCCAACCTTAGGAACATTGTCTGGTTGGGCTGTCCGACTGTAACTTCATAGTCAAAGACTTTATTTTGACGGGCAGTAAGAATGATGGTGGGAAGGGAGTCAGTGGTTGGTAAGGAAGGTGTTGTGATTGAATTTGAGTTTACTGTTTCGTTTGTAGTTTCACCTTCACAGTTGACAAAAGGATTGAAACTTAGAGCTAAGAGAAGGAATGGTATTAGATTATTCAAAATCATGTTTGTATATTTATATGAATTGGATAGATGAAATTATTTGTTTAGTTTTATTTTATTTTCTAAATGTAGTAGTAGCAGTAGTAGTTATTATCAAGTGAATGACGGTTTCTAATAGAATAAAGAATGGAAAAAATACAGAGATATCTATGGGATTGTTGTTTTGGTTATTAGTAGAATCTAGTTAATGTCTATAAATAAGATTTTAAAATGTTTGAATTGGTGTTTGAATGACGATTGAGAGAAGTTCAATATTGACCGATCCATGTGATTTTAACAAAAGCGCTCTGAATATTTTGAGATTTGAATGTAATATAGCAGTGTACAATGTTTGAACTTGACAGCTGGTTGGCTAAGAGGGATGGAAGAACTCTGACTGATATAATATTCAGTATAAGTAATATATATACGTATAGTTTACTTTGTTCAAAATTACGAACCCACTTTAAATGCTACAACATATAAAATGGCAGTCTGCGTTTTTTTACTTTTTCAGATAGGTTTCCTTATTTCCTTTTTCAGCAGCTTTTTCTTCGTTGTGCGTTGAAGAAGATTTGTTCTGACCGACTGGCAGGAGGTGGGACACCGGGCCGTGTCCCCGCCCGGTGTCCTGTGGAGGCGTGGACGTAATGCAGACAGGGGGAGAGTGTTCGGATTAGGTCATCGGGATATTCGGCATGGAGATTAGGTACTCCCATAGACTGAGTCATATAATATAGGACACATCACACCATTATCTAGCTGGCTGCTTCATAACTCTTACACATTCTGGGGATATATATAAATATAGACCACTTTATTGCTTTCTCGTATATAGGTTTATATAATAGTACTTCCACTGGGAAGAGTAAACAAACTATATTCTATTGTTATACCTAACCTAATAATAGCCGGATCCTGACAGAGAGCCATGGCCAATGACGCACGCATCCGCCATCACTGGAAAAAGGAGGCAGTCAACCAACCACTGCGTACTGTGCGGTTCACACTCTCAAACAAAACGGGACACAAGTGAAGAAGCACGCCCCGCCTGCTATTTTTAGATACCATTCTCCCAAGCCCTCTCCTTCTCTCCCCACTGGTAGCTCATCGGGAAACAATACAAAAAGTGGGCTTTGAATCAGCCTGGGCTTAGTTTGGGCTTAGCTTTCAGTTATTGCTCATACATTAATCAGTAGTTAATCTCAATTAGTACTACGTTAAGTCATCATACGAATAAGGCTTTGCTTAAGCCGCAAATATCTTCGTACTTACTGCGTTCAGATTCACTGTAGTCAATCATATGAAGTAATCGTGATCCAGTATACACCTCACCAAGTTGAAATGTCTTCTCCGTTTTTGTACTCCGTAATATGAACCTTTTTTTGTTTACCAGCTTGGGGATATCTATATGTGTTCGTAATAAATGCGGGATATGAATCTATTTAGATTACAAGTCCTATATCACTTGGTAAACATTGCCTCTAGTTCAGACCTTTATTATTGTAAATCTGTTGTTGGACATACATCAACTGTCTCAAAGATAGGTTGAATAAACCAATTTAACATATCACAAAGTTGTGAATTGAGAGGAAGAAAACAGAAAAAGCTTACCAATTAAATTATATTGCACGTACATATAAAAATTATATCACAAATAAACGAGGGTAATCAAAATAAAAGTAAACCACAAAAACAGAGGAAGAAAGAACAAAAAATAAAACAAAATAAATTAACACAAAATAATAAAACAAAGTTAGAAAACTTGAATCGGTGATAATAAGACAGAAACAACTTAAAGTTTCACAGAAAACAAACACACAAAATTCAGAATGTAAATAAAAGAAGCAGAAAAAAATTAATCCAAATTACATTAACCCAAAATATAATTAATAACAATAAATAATGAAAAACCCCAAAAACCCAAGAACCTAATATAGAACCCAATATAAAAAATCACTATCTTTGGACAAGATTCAATTTACACAGCAGCATGACCAAATTGTTGTTGCCCTTGTTGCTGTTGGGCGTAAAAGTATCTAGCAGCAACATTCATATCAAACACATGTTGTTGATCAACACCACCATTACCATTCGTGAATGGTGGATAAGCAAGAGTAGAACTTTGATTAACAAACGAATTGGTATTGTTTTGGGGAACTGGTTGGGGTTCAGGGGTAAACAATTGTTGCGGTAGATGAGTTGCCTGAGGTTGTAAGATGCTTTCGGCTGACGACTGCTGGGATTGATCACCCTCATAGAATGAAGATTTGGTTGTATAAGTGAATGGTGAACTTTCAGAGTCTAGAGATTCGAAAAATTCCTCTTCTTCTTCTTGAGTTAAACCTGATTCGGTTACTGGCTGTATACTCGTATAAAGTTTGGATCGTTGTTGCTGTTGTTGGAGCAACTGTAGCGGTTGTGTGACTTGTTGTTGTTGGTTGTTGAATAAGGAGATCTCTTCCGGTTTAACTGGTAAGAATTGTTGTTGTTGCTGTTGTTGTTGTAGTAGCTGTTGTTGAGCCATTTGTATTTGTAGCTGTATTTGTTGTTGTAATTGATGTAGTTGGTATTGACTAGCTAGTTGTTGTTGTTGTAATAACTGCTGTTGTAATAATTGTTGTTGTTGCTGGATTGGTCCTCCACCAACAAAAACTGGCATAACTTGAGGCTGACCACTAGCATTTGAAACAGAAGACTGTGGGGAAGGAGATGAGTTTAAAGACAATGGGGATCTGGATATTGATGAAGGTGTTTGAGATGCATTTGAACCATCATTTAAGTTCGGAGAGATGATATTGTTGACAGTTGCGGTAGTAGAGAGGCTAGGGTTGCTTCCATTAGTACTGACATCCAAAAGCTTGGAATGCTTACCGGTCTTCTTCTTACCAATTTTCAAAGATTTGATGTGAGCTTCCGGTAAACCTGGACAAGAGCCCATTTCAATGTGTCTTTCGACCCAAACTTCGTTGTTAACGAATTTCTCTCCGCAAATACCACACCAACCAGTCATTCCAATTCTAGCCCCCGATTTAATCCCCGGAGGGTATTTGAAGTGTCTAGCCTTTAAATGGGTCTTATAAGTATCTCTTCTTGAAAATCCCCCACTAACGTGACATTTTTGTGAAGAGTTGCTATCATAAAATGGACATCTATAAGCTTTCTCTTGTGAGTGTTTCTTCATGTGTCTAGTTAAGTAACCTCTAATTCTGAACTTTGAATCGCAGTGTGGGCATTCATGAACTTTTTCACCAGGTTGAATGTTATCATCAGATTCATTAGCAATATTATCATCTGATTCATTATTAAGACTTGGATTCAAAGATTTAACTGATGAAACGGGAGACAAAGCTAAAAAGTCATTTTGTTCCTCATCACCTTGATTTTTATTGATGTCTTCTTGTTCTTCTTCTTTCTCTTCTTCCTCTGGTTGGCCCTCTTCGTTCTTCGGTTTAGCAGATAATTCAAGGATATTTTCCTTCAATTTTCTTGATTCATTACTAATCTTAGTGGTATGTGGAGATGAGATATCCGAGACTGGTGACAGTTGTTGTTGTAGTTGATCTGGTTTGGAATTATCAACTAGCTTAAATTCCAATTCACCGTTAGGATTAGTAAATGAAATTAATTGAGAATTATAATTAGTTGAACATTCATTTAAATCCTTTGTTTTTAGGTTTTTGAACAAGTTGAAGGAACCAGGGAATAAATGGGAACTTGATGGTTTATTCTTCTCTTTATTTGAAGAATCATTCAAATTCTTAGTCTCCTTGTCAATTTCGGTATTGTTCTTATTAATGGTATTACTATTTAACACAGGAACACTTGAAATGGATTTAGCCAAGTTGAGGATCCAGTTTAAGATAGGTAATAGATAAAACATAATGATAGACAAGTAACCTGTTGGAGAAGGTTTTGTTGGTGAAGAAGCTATTTCTTGAGTCGACATTATTTGATATTCCTTGATAGACGCTGAATTTTGCAGAATAATGTCGATAAAATCGCAGGTTTCAGGGCGTGTGCTATTGAGTGGATTGTAAAAACTGCAATGTTATTAGATTTAAGTGGATGTAATGTCGAAGCTTTTTTTGTTTTGTTTTGTACAGAAGAAATCGATTTTATTGGGTAAATAGATAGCTACTGTCGAAATAAAATCTAAAGAACTTTTCCTTGTGGTTTATAAGTGCTCTAGCTAAATAGAATATAATTTCCTTTGAGTATGATCAGTGAATGGAGTTTGGGTTAATCAAATCAGAAAGTTGAGCGTATGTCTTTAGAAGAGTTAGTTTGTTGGAGAATGTGACAGGCTTTGGATATAATTTAGATGAAGAGTTCAAGTTGGAGTTGGATGTTAAAAAGTGAAGACAATCGCAGAGGTAGCAATTAACAAAACTGAGTTAAGGGACACTGCAAACAAGAAAAAGAATCTGATTCCGGCTAAAAAGAAAGGCCAGGATCTACATTTGTGTGTCAGCGGGATGAAGAAATTGTATGGTTTAGGCTGGATATTGGGCGGGGCGAAGGGGGATGCTCTTATCTCTACCGGGAGAGGAGTGGAAAAGTTGGCAAGGGACCCCTCATGAGTTCCATGGGAACTCTCCCTCTCCCCTCCCCGGGCTCAGTATGACCACTCCTTGTATCCACAGTGGCGTGTATTGTGGCGTGAGTGGGAATGTGAGGGCAAAAGTGCGGACCAACAAAGAGGTTTCTTCAAACAAGAGAAAAGAGACTAAAAAATTTTTCATTTTTATATTCCGTCATTCCGTGAGGCATTACTAGAATATATTGGTGGCTGATGTCAGCGTACCCCTATAAGAAAGTATTAGATCACGTCATCAGAAGTTTTCCTCCAAGCTTCCCAATCGGGAAGTGTCTCAAGAATAATACATTCAAGCTGACTTGTGGGCATATGGCTCTTTTGTTTTTACTCTCCCCCCCCCCCAATTCTATGGAATCCAGAAATCTTCTCATATATTAATCTATCTAAATGTTTATCTGGCTATTCACAAAGCCTATTCATCTAGACTTATTGATATTTGTACCTACTTCTTACAAGAATGCCCTCAACAATCCAATAATTAGTTTATATATATATCTAGCTTCTCACACACTCTCAAAAATCTACTCTCGTCTCCCCTGGTTTAGCCTCGTGCTCATTGACTGCGGTGGCAATTCGGCTCTTTGTACTTGGACCTCTCTTTCATGCCCTTTGTTCACCCTTCCGCGATTCCACCATATTTTTGCTTTACTCCGATATCAATGTTTTTATCTACCAGCGATTACTAGACAAATCTCCAGGATACTAATAATTATTTATCAGATCAGATCATAATTCTATTCCGTTATGTATCCCTCTTATCCAGACTCAGTACAATATATCCACAGCCATACTCTGATAACCTCCTTCATAATACTACTTTTATAATTGATCCTTTAGTCGCCTCCCTAAATCTTCATCTGTTTTTCTCTGATAGGCCTTGACGTCTTACTAACAATTGTAGTATTAATTGAACATACGTACAAATTATGTACGTTAATCCCAACAAAAAAACGTTGACGGTGCAGTTTTGTCCTTCTTCTTCTTTTGTTATCTTGGTGTTGTGTTATTTTCCAACCCTCAAATCTATAGAAAACATGGTTAGTTCCTTACAATAACACAAAACAAAACATGGCTGATCCCAATCCGACTAAACTGAAAATATTCAGAAAGGTGCAAATCTACAGAATTCATCTAATTATGAATTGTACCGATCTTACGAAACATCCAAAAAAATAACCAATTATGAAGATTGCACATACAGGAACTTAACAGGTATTTAAAGAGTTGAAGTAGGTTTACAGGGGAATTCAAAACTATGAGATTAAATAATAAAAGGGAAAAACGCAGGCAGAACAGTAAAGATAAACTCAGCTCTATATATGATATATCCAATTTTTTTTTTTCTTTCGTAACAGAAATTCTGAAATTAACGACTGAAGGCAATATCATCGATCCTGAGAATAGACTTAACGGTTTCAGAAGCTAATGTAATAGCACTGGTATTAACCAAAACAGGTTGTAAAACATGTTCGTTGAATGTATTAGTGGCACCAGATCTTCTGACACTAATACCTGCATTTCTTTCACCTTGTTCGTGCTTGTTTCTTAATTCAGTCACAATTTCAATTGGGTTCATACCAGCATTCTCAGCTAATGTTGTTGGAATAACCTCTAAAGCTAGAGCAAATTCCTGGAAACATAGTTGCTCAACACCTGATAATTGGTTGGATTCCTTCAATAAAGTTCTTGAAACTTCAATCTCTGGAGCACCACCACCAGCAATCAATGCCTTTTCTTTAATCAAACATCTAATAACACATAGAGCATCATGTAATGATCTTTCAGTTTCATCCAAAATCAGATTGTTAGCACCTCTACATATCACAGAAACTGTTGGCTGTGTCACGTTTTTCACACCTGTAATCTTAATAATCTTAGAGCCCGATGATTCAATTTCCTCCACCAAATCAGCACTGCCTAATCTACTTTCAACGAATGAATCAGCATCAGCAATTGGCTTACAGCCAAGGCTCTTTGAAATGAATTCAATTTCATCTCTTTCAATATCCTTCACAACAAGAATATTCAATTTAGATAGGAAATGCAAAGCTAAATCATTAACAGCATCTCTTAAAATAGATTTCTGAATTAACAAAACATTGCATTTAGCCTTTTTAATCTTCTTGCAAATGTTCAACAAGTAAGCTCTCTCTTCTTTTAAAATCTTATCCATTTGTCTGTAATCGTTCACAACAACGTTGTTCTCCATGTCGGGTTTAGGCGGAGATAATTGGAATTGAATTAAACCAATCTTTGCCTTTTCCATTCTAGTTGGACCGCCAGCTGATTTAATAACGTTTTGTGTCAAGACAACACCATCAACCATTTCAGTGTCATCAATGGTACCACCATTCTTCTTAATTAATCTAATGTCGTTTAAGTCAACGTTAGTGGCATCTTGTTTAACGACTCTCATAACGGAATCGACCGCAATTGGACCTAATAACGATGAATGTTGTGCAACAATCTTGGATGATAATGATGTGTTCGCAGCTCTAATCAGAGCTTCTCTATCAGTTAATGAAATCTTGTGTGACATATCCAATAAAATTTCAACAGATCTCTTGGCTGCTCTTTGGAAAGCTTCGGATATGATAGTTGGGTGAATGCCTTTATTCAGCAGTTTTTCAGCAGCACCAAGTAAAGCACCAGCGATGACAACGACAGAGGTTGTACCATCACCAGCTTCAACGTCTTGGGCACCTGATAGATCAACCAACATCTTAGCTGCAGGATGTAAAACAGCCATGTGTTTTAAGATAGTGTGACCATCGTTAGAGATAATGACTTCACCGTTACCTGTTTTGATCATCTTATCCATACCTTTTGGGCCTAATGAAGTCCTAACAGCATCAGCAACAGCTCTTGCGGCTAGGATGTTTGCCTTACGGACTTCTTGTGGTTTTTCTTTATTTTTGAAAGTTGCGTTTGATGGCAAAGTTTTGGCAGACATTATGTGTGTATGTGTGTACTATAATTGATATGGCTGTTGTTGTTTGTAACGGTACAACGACTGTCTTTATTACCTGTGAATTCAAACAAAACACTCTAATTAATTGGTCTAACCTGTATCCAAATAACTCAAGAATTTTTCATACAGGAACGTCGAATTTGTTTTGACGCGTTGGCGCTTCGACTGATGTCAGTGCTTATGTAATCTGTCTTTTTTTCTTTGTTGGTTGTGTGCACGACTGGGAAAATAGTTTAGGATCTGTCTATACTGAAAAGTTTACCACGGATGAGATGAGATAAGATGACTAATAGGGGTATATGGTTATTCTACGGTTGTATAAAGGCATAAGGGGACGGGCTGAATGTTGAAACGTGAATATACAGCTTAAGACTCAAATAAAATAATAGCATACAAAGGAAAATGCCTGTTCAAAACGAATCAGAAAAAGGTGTTGCCACCTTCAAAGAGATTCCATTATCAAGACAAGATATTTTGAACTCTTCCTATTCGAACTGGTACTCCAAATTCAGTGAGCATGCGTTATCAAGAGTCAATATCATCAAGCCAATACCCAGAGAGTTTATTGAGTATTTGGAAAGCGATGATTTCATTCTACCAAAAGAAGCACCAAGTGAATCAGCTTTGTTCTCTGGAGTCAAGCCAACTAGTGATAACGAGTACAGTGACTGGGAAGATGATGAAGATGAGACAAAGAAATCAACAGTTCAAATTAAAGAAGAAAGACAAGACCCGAGTTTGAGATTTGAATCGTTCCATAACGAGGTGAAAAAAACATTTGAAGAATTCCATAGAGTAGCACCAAAGTTAAATTGGTCAGCTCCTCAAGATTCAACCTGGATCATGGTCAACAAAACAATGCAATGCAGCAGTCCTTCTGATATTTACCTACTATTAAAGTCATCAGATTACATAAATCACGATCTTTACCATGCTTTTGATGGGCTTGACGAGCAAAGCAACACCAATGAAGACGGCGACTCTAAATTTGAGTACGAGTTGGTGTTAAGGGAATGGACTGATATCAATCCATCCATGGAATTCAGATGTTTTGTTAGAGACAGACAACTAATAGCAATATCACAAAGGGATCTTAACTACTATCAGTTTTTGGACGATATTCAAGAATTAATAATAGAGAAGATTGCAATGTTCTTCGACGATGTTCTATTACCGAAATTCGATTCGAATAGTTTTGTCTTTGACGCTTATATTCCAAAACCTTTTAATAAAGTTTACTTAATCGACATCAACCCATTTGCTAGAAAAACGGATCCATTGTTGTTTAGTTGGCATGAATTGGCTACGATGAAAGTAGACTCTGATGATACTGTTTTCAGATTGGTTACACAGCATAATTCTGGCAGGTTTGCGTCTAAAGCACATGGACAAAACCATGTTCCTAAAGATGTCCTTGATGCTTCGTTAGATACTGCTGGTATGGTTGAACTTGTACAAAAATGGGCAAGGCTACTAAATAAGGACGAATCCGGTGTTACTGATGAAGTGTCTGATTCTTCGTCTGACAGTGACGATGAACGTTGATATTGTGAAGGAAGTGATTCAGGATTTACTTTTAGAAAATATAAAGAGTCAAAAAAAAAATGTGGACAAATCTACGTAAAAGGAAAAAAGACAGGACGAGATCAATAAGTTCAAGGCAAAGTAGTAGAAAGTAACATTTAATTCAATAAACAATGTGCTTAACAAAATAAGAAAAAAAAACAGTGAATTGGGCTTGTGCTATAATAATCTATCTGGAGATGGAAATTTTGCCTCAAGGCCTTTTAGAGGCCCCTCGGTGTTGTATATCTTTGGCCTATATTCAGGATTTTCTTCCATAACTTTAGAATTTCTAAATTTCTCTATCAACTTAGACTTACCTTGGACTCTAGCATATGCTAATTCACAGATTTTCTCGGAGTTGAACCTATTCCATTTCTTACCTGCTCTTTCATTATAGAATCTGATTATATGTTTTGGGTCAGTAAATGAGATGAAAGCGTATCCAACATTGCAGTGGTTTTCAAAATCAATCCGCAAGTCTATATTTAATATTAGTATTTTTGTTTTTGTATAAATTGAAAAGAAATCAGTTATAGGGGTGTAACCATACATAAAAAGTCATATGTATTCTTGCTTGTGGTATCAATGAACTCTTTTAATTCTTCATGGGTGATTTTATTTGGAATATTTCTAATCATAAGGGTGTTTCTTGTATCTTGCCCACTTTGAATTTTCTCAATGTCAATCAAGTTTTCTTGAGGAACGTAGGTGAACCCAAAGGGAAGAGATGCTAATCTTCTATACTTCAACTGCTGATATTTACGCCATTCTTCTGGTGATGGTTCGATGTATCTCATGTTGTTTTGTGTAATCCCTCCACTTAGCCAGTTAGTAACTTCGCTTCCGTGTTGCTGAGGAAAAATCAGTTTACAATTAGAATCATTTGTATTAGAACTTTCATACAATTCAATTAACGTTGCTTTGATGTTGACTCTGACGTTTCCTATAATGATATTATTATCCTTTTTAGCTTCAAACGCTGCTCTAACATCAAAATAACTGCACTTAAAAACGCTTGACAAGTTTTGAATGTATTCAAATTCTTCGATACAACCAAATCTAGACAGATGGAGATATAAATCATTTTTGAAACTTGAATCTAATCTACCTAGAGCACTACAAGTAATATAAATTTCTGCATAACTATTTTCCAAAAAACGAAATTCATAGTGGGGAATGATGGAGTTTAATGCAATATTATCCTTGATAAACAAGTACTCTAGCTTTTCTGTGGTCGTGTTTTCAAATAGCAGCTTTAGCTGTTGAACTTGTAATGTAATCTTTCTGGAATCAAACCATCCAACGGCAAACAGAACTTCATTGAAAACATTGATCTTTTTGTAAGCCGATATATCGCTTATGTTTGAAAACCCTTTGATAACGTTGATCAGATTATTGGTGTTCTCGCACTTAAACAAAGCAATTCTTGAGCTAAGTGCTTTATTCTGTGTTTGTTTATCAACCAGAATTTGAGATTGTTGTGGGTGTAACGGGAATGTGGACTGTAATTGGCTTTCATTTGAATAAGGGAAGAAGTTGCTTTGTTTCTTGATATCGTTCAGTAAGTTTTGGGTTCGTGGAGTGTGTAGATTTAGTCCATTATAAGGAAAATTTTGAATGTACGGGTAATCTATTGTGTTAGGGAAAGTTTGATTAAAAAGAACTGGATCTGTTTCCACCTTGGGAGAAAATGGGGGAAGTTGAGGATAAGGATGAGTTGGACTAAAGTCATTTGGCGTTTGGTTTGAAAAGTGGAAAGGATGTTGAAGTTTTTCAGGACTAGTCATTGACGATCTGATATGTAAGTTTTGTCTGAGTTAATAACCGTTATTTGTAAGTTTTAAACATATAAGCATAAATAGATTTATTTAATCTAAAGTATTGTCAAAAATCAAAGAAATAATATTTTGTTTAAAGTTCCGCGGGATAGATGAATCTAAAGAGGCTTTTTGTGGGGAACTTCTTGTTTCTGAAGATTTCGAACAGTAAAAAGTGCCCAAAAGTCTTGATCTTCCTGCGTTAAATGGATACAAGGTGAACTAAGATAACAACTTATATGAAACATCTGTTGTAGAAAAACCAGATGTCTCAAATGATATTTATGAGTGTTTTTAAGACTCTCAGGTCACAACAAGAAAACTGTCATAAACAGTTGAGTTGTACACGCACAAAGAAAGGGTCAAAATGAAAGGATGCTAAAAGAAGGCAACTTTTAAGTCATTGGGACCTTTTACAACAAGCTCAAATATTCTAGAGAAATAGCCAAAGAACAAGCATGGATGATCAGGTCGTATTGACTTTTTTAAGAAAGTCACTGGGAGGCCACATTTATGCCAACAGTAGTACCGCTGACCCTCCAAGTCAACTAGAAGTTCGTTCACAAAAACAGACCCAACAAAGTGCTCAAGATGAAATTTCAAATGTCACAGAAGATTCAGAGTACAACACTTCATTTTCAAAGATACTTTGTATTTACACCGAATCTGGCCAATGTGCTGGACTAAATTATGATTATGCAAATCATCTACTTGAAATTATCGAGCCCTTCAGTTTCTCATCATCTGCTCGTGTAGTTTTAGAAAGTCTACTTTTGCAAATCCAACCAGATGTTCTAGTTTGCAATAACAAAGTCAAATCAATTCTCAGGTATGATACATCTGAGCAGCATGAGGATAACGAATCTAGCTACAAAATTGAAACAAAATCAACTAAAGAGTTTCAACAGTCAGAGGGTCAGTTGTTCTTTAAGTCGTTGGTAGCTGAAGTTATTGGCAAAGGGACCAACCCTAAGATGCTAAATCTGTTAAAAGAGTTACTGAACTCCGCTGATTACTCTTTTTATGTATTGAACACTCCCCAACTACCCCTAAAAGCCTCCTTTCAAAGATTTTTACTAACATTGTTATTTACAGGCTTCAGCAATGTGTGCAATGTCTCCCTATATCGAAAGAATATTGTTAAACGTTCAGGGAAACGAAAAGATAGATATAATTTATGAGATCAAATTTATTCCATTAAAAGATACAATGATTATAGACGAGGATACTCTCCAATCTTTGAAGATTATTGAACCATATAGTCCAAATCGTAAAGTGAACTCTCCAACGCTATACTCAATGTTGAAAAAAACTTGTTCCAAGATTGGGGCAGATACTTTGAAATCATTTATTTTAAGACCACTATGCAATATTGTACTAATTAATGAGAGATTGAATACGGTTCAAAATGTCTTAAATGAAATTGAAAGATCAGGAAATGACAGCTCAATCGGTAGGATAACAGAAGGTTTGAAATCCATCGGAAATGTTCAGCATACAATTGGCCAATTGAAATTGGGAAACATGAAGTCTATTACTTGGAGGCAACTAAGAAGTTTTTTTATTCACTCAACAAGAATATACAAAGCTATTGATGGTTCAGAAAATTTGAAAAACTCAAAGGTATTTATGAGTTATATGAAATCTTTGGAGTTTAATGTTGTAACAGAACTCCAGAGCTTACTTGAATCAATCTTAGACTTCAGCACCGATCCAAACCACATAACAATTCTTGGAGGTGTTTATCCGGAATTAGATAAATACAGAAAAACTTATAATGAAATGGAAACAATTTTACAAAGGGTTTCAATAGAAATATCAAGGAAAATTAGCCGTGAAGTGAATACTGCTTATATCCCTCAATTGGGATACTTAGTTGTAATCGAGATTTCAGACCTGAGCGATGCTATTGATTTAGACGATGAGTGGAACGAAGTGTTTAGAACTTCAACAACTCTTTATTTCAAAAACAAAACCATGGAAGATATGGATGATCACTATGGGGACATCTATTCTTTGATCCGTGACTCTGAAATTGAAGTTCTTTATGCTCTCAAAGAAAGAATATTAGCCCACGGAGAAGGATTTGTTCAATCATACAACCTTTTGGGGGAAATTGATGTGATGATCAACTTTGGTCACATTTCACATAATTTTGACTACCGAAAACCAGAAATGGCGGAACAATCGCTGATTGATTTGCTTAATTGCCATCATCCTTTATACCACGACAATTACATTGCTAACGACATTAAACTAACAGAGGAAAAAATAATGGTATTAACTGGCCCAAATTTTAGCGGGAAATCTTCAATTCTAGTTCAAATTGGTTTAATAACTTATTTATCCCACATTGGATGCTTTATTCCAGGATCAGGCAGAATTGGAGTCACAGATAGAATCCTCACAAGAATTAACACGAGAGAATCAGTTAGCAAAATGCAAAGCACATTTATGACAGATTGCCAACAGATGAGCAAATGCTTAAACCGATCCTCATCCAAATCCCTCATTTTGATTGATGAATTTGGGAAAGGCACAGACATCATTGATGGTCCTGCACTATTGGCATCTACTATCAAGAATTTATCTCAGAGAGGTTCAAATGCACCATTAACTCTCCTTGCAACCCATTTCATAGAATTGTTTAAGGATAACGTTGTTGAATTTCCAAATCCTATAAAATTGGCTCAGATGAAGATTGTTATTAATGACAGGACTACAAAAAACATTACATATTTATATAAGCTAGAGGACGGATTATCTACAGGATCTTTTGGTGTTTACTGCGCAAAGGCATGTGGTATTCAGGATGATGTTATACAAAAAGCTGAACTTGTGATTGAACTCTTGAACAACGGGCAAGACTTAGTCGAGAAGTTTTCCGAGATAAATTCCGATCAAATACTAGCTATCACCAAAGCTGAGAAAGTGGTCAAAGCAGTACTTGCAATGGATTTGGATACAATGGATGACCAAATGCTAGTGAAAAATGAATTGCTAACGTTACTCAGAGCTACGAATTGACCGAAAATTTTGGGAAACGTTATTAAATTATTTAGTGTTTTAGACGTGATATTTATATAAAACTGAAATGAATTAAAGCTAATTTAAACCAACTTGACGGATTTTGACAGGTTCTTCTTGATACCTGTTGCTTCACCGGAATAGGCACCTTGTGGTGTTTTGTAAACAGCACGAATTGAAGTCAATTTCTTTTGAGCTTGAGCATACTTCTTTCTCTTCTTAACTCTTGAGTTTCTATTATCCTTATTTCTATGTGGAGTCAAGCCTCTGTTTTTCATGATTTGATAATTCACCGCTCTCTTACCAGACTCACCAACAGATTCTTGTAATTCAGCTAATCTACCTTCTTTAGCTGCTTTGACTGCTTTATTGTGTGCATCTTGTCTCATCATCTTATTACCAACCTTTTTGGATTCAATTTTGTTGTAATAATCTTCATCCTCAGCATCGTTGACAGATCTAGCAACTTGTATATCCAAATCATCAAAGCCTTCATCGTCCAAGTCAACACCTGGAGCAGAAGTGTTACTACGATCACCACGCTTTTGAGCTTCCTCCACAAGTCTTTGTTGCCTTTCAAATAGTCTTTCTTTGTAAGGTAGATCTTGATCACCTTGGAACTTGGCATCTTTCTTATTTTCTTGTTGATCAATTTTGGACGTATAGAATCTCAATGTCTTTCTACGGCCACGTTTCTCTTCAGCATCAATGTCATCAATATATTCAGCGCCCCTGGCTTTGAGCTTCTTGATATGTCTCTTCTTTGTGAAGTCCATGTTTGCGTCATCAACTTCTCCTAGTCTCTCTTCTTCTTCTTCTTTTTCAACTTCCGATATTTCTTCAGAGGAGTTATCTTCGATTTGTTGAATTTCATTTTCAGATGCAGATTCAGCAGTTTCAAATTCTTCAGCTTCTGGTAGTTCATTTGGTAATTCATTGGCCTGTCTCCAGATTTCTCTTGTACTCAATATACCAGACATAACTGGCTCGTCCTTCATACTAAACTGTTCCCCACTCTTCAGATAGGAGATGAATAATGCGAAATAAGTACCTATGGTACCAACGTATGCGGATAGGGCTGTGTGCTTTATTTGTGTTAGTTCATTAGTATCTTTCGTTCCGGTTAGCGCTGTCAACAGTGGTGTTAGTGATTTCAATTCTTTTGTCAACGGCAAAAATTCTGGATATGTACTCTTCAAGACTTCTAGTTGTCCTTCAGTGTCAAGAGCAGTTAAATCAATCTTCTTGGAGTCTTTGCTTTCTTCTTCTGTACTTTCAGGTCTAACTTCCTTTTTCCATTCCTCATCCATTTCATCAAGCATATAATCATCCATATTCAGTTCTTCTAAGTGCTTCTTTTGAATTTTAAGAGCTTCTCGTTCCATAGATTTCGAGTCTGCTTCTTCAATATCATCTGCACCATAATAATCGTTTCTTGAAGTACCCCACCCGTCGTCTTCTGCATCTTCATCATCCTGGGCACCATCGCCGAAATATTGTTCATCATCCTCATCCACAGGACCTTTGAATTGTTTCTTGAATTTTTCAATTTCTTCTTCATCTTCAGATAAATCATCATCATCGATATCCATAACTTCTTGGTCATCATCGGATTCATCATCATCGTCTTGTTTTCTTTGATTTAAACCTGCATCTTCAAATAGAATTTGCTCCTTTTCCATTTGGAATTCATCAGCTTCATCCAAGCCAAATTCTTCCGGGGCAGCTTGTTGAGCTTTATTTGATCTACTCTTTCTAGCCATATTTGTGATGTCTGAATGTATAAAGAGCTAGACTGATCTGTCAACCACTCTTCATTTCAAATGATTGCCTTATGCTTAACAGTCTTTTGTATAAAATTTACCAAACTGATTTAAAATTTTTTTTCCCTTGCAAAAAAAAAGAACGAGATTACATAATCATCCTTTTGAACACGTGATTCTAGTTTGGCAGCTCGAAATTTTTTTGTTCTCCCTTTGTTTAAACTGGATCAGTTGAATCTGAATAGTTAGACATGATCCAATTGTGTCAAGTCAATAGAAAGTTTGGACGACAAAAGCGTCAATCCACTGATATCAGAGTCAGGAGAGTGTATAGAAATATTCCAAAATTTATAAAACACACCGGAAAAATGTCCAATCCTAGCCAGAGGTTGCACTCAATCTCCCGTCCTTCAAGCACTGGCCCTAGTTCGTCAGGTTCTACCAAACCAGGATTAAAGTTCAAACCAAAGGTTGTTGCCAGAAAAACCAAGGAAGAAAGAGATGCTAACTCACCAATAACAAAACCAGGTGTGAACAGAAAACCGACTGGAACAAGAGGTGGTATCCGTGGGGGTAGAGGAGGCGCTAGAGGAGGTGCTAAGATTCCAAGACACTTACAAAACACAACATTGGTTGCATCTGGTCCTTTATCCTCAGGTGCTGTTTCATTAGGAAGTACAGTTGGTACCCACAGAAGTCATTCAGGTATGAGTGGTGGATCCAGTGGAGGGGCAAGTGCTGCATTTCTTGAAAAACTGAGATCAAAGACACCAGAGGCCAAGTTAAGAGAAGACAATTTCAATTTTTCTGACGAGGAAGATTTTGTCGACGACGGCAATTCAGCCAGAATCAATATGTCACAAGCGTATTCTTGGGATGAGGCTGATACTGAACTTTTCCCTGTAAGAGCAGACAGAACTCAACATTATGAATTCGGTGAAGAACCGGTTCCAGACACATCAATTAAAACAGAATTCCACAGAGAAATATCTGCCCCACCATTATCAGATTCAGAACCACCAACCAGAGAAACAAGCGTTAAAGCAGAAGAAAATGCCAATTTCAGCCTAATACCGGATGCAACAGCCAGTGACGACTTAGTTGATGCTGTCACTGAATATCAAAACATGCAAGAGAGCAAGAGGCTAGCAGAAGATTACGAATCGATCCTTTCCTTCATGAAAGACTGTAAAGTTGTTAAAGAGCAACCAAAAGAGAAAATTGACGAAGAATCATTTCCCGATGCCGATGAAGAAACCAAAGAGCTTTCACCGCCCACTGAAACCAATCCAGAACCTAAATTCTTGTTTGTTCAACTTCCTGAACAGTTGCCAACTTTTGTCTCCAAGGATTCTCCAGTTCAACCTGAAGTTAAAGAAGAACAGGTTAATGTTTCAGTTTCAAAATATTCAACAACAACTAACAAGAATACCATACCACCAAGCGGTATGATCGGCAAACTACGCTACCATAAATCAGGTAAGATAACTATGAAGGTTGGTAATATTGTTCTTGATGTCACCAGGGGTGGGGCATCTAAATTCATGCAAGATATTGTTTCCATTAATGACGAAACTAACGAGTGTTACTATTTAGGTGATGTTAACGAAAAGATCATCGCAACTCCTTCTTTCATATAATCCATTTGACTCAATTTCCCTGCAAATCGATCATCATTTTGTAATTTTGTTTTATCACATGTTTTATTTTGTACATTATTTATATAGACTCTAGTTAATATTTTTTTTCTCATTAAAAAGTTAACAATAAATAAAAGTTTATTCACGAAATATAAACTATTCTAATTTAACTCTTTTTGTTTCGTCTGGACTATCCGATTCCGTGGATAGTTGTCTCTTCGTGGCTGAAGTTTCTTCAACTGTGACAACTGTAGATCCTGGGTTTGCAGTAGCGACCATATTAGAAACATTTTTCTCCTTCTTCATTAATCTCTTTCCGTACTTTAAAGGTTCCAAACAAAATTGAACCTTTTGGGAAATGCTTTTAGATTCCTCAACAGTTGGATCAAATCCTTTCTTCTTGATTAATTCTGCACATTTTTTAACAATCTCCATGATCTTTTCATAGTGCTCAGCCGGTGTCAGACTTTTAATTTTTTCTTCTTCTTCTTCAACATCTGTAACAGCTGCTTTATCTTCAGTATCACCGTTGCCAGCAGTATTTGTCTCCAAGACAACCTCACCATCATCACCATCTCCGTCATCCTCTTCTTCTTCTTCAACGACTTCCAACTCAACAGAGACGGTTTTTTCCTTTTCTATTCTCACCCTCTCTTTCTCCTTCTCTTCAGCAATCAATGCAACACCACCAACCACACTCTCTTTCTTGACTCTCTTCAACCCAAACTTCTTCGCCAAATATCTTTCAACTAAAACCTCATCACCGATCCACATGCACGCCAATGCCACCTGTGGAGGAGTGAACAAAAACATCACATCGGCAAACAACCCTTCACCAATCAACTCCCTTGCAGTGTCGTAGTTCTTCCCTAGTCTGCCAAAATCCAATTTTGGTAACAAAACCTGAATGTCCAAAAAGAATCCGTATAAAGGTTGATAAGCATGATGACAAAGCAGACTGAATTGCATCGTTTCCATGATCAAATACTCGTACTTCAATATGCCCTCCGGAGTAGCTTTTGGAATCGGTTTAGCAAAATTGTTAATGCCGATAAAATTATTTTCCACTTTAGCTGCAAGGAACAAACAGGTCAGCATGATATGTTGCGGATGGTACTCCATGACAGAATGTATTAAATAGAATTTGAAAACGTATACAATGGCAGTAGACCTGGCCTGTGCTGGTAATTGGAAGAAGTTGGCAAGTTCTTTACATTTTCTAGCATAGTACGTCACTATTTGAAGTTCTTCAGTTTGTGTAACGTACGGGTATTCTTCGCCAACTTGTTTGATGTATGAGACTTCAGGTAGTGATGGATCAAGGGACGCAAGACGGTCTTGGGTGCCCTTTATACCTTTTTTATGTGCTAAGATTCTTAAATCGTTTAATTTACTTTCTGTGAATGACCAGAGCCTATATTGTGTCGATCTTCTGTATAAGTCATCGTTGGAGACTTTCGAATGCTGTGCTTGTGGTAGTGGTTTTTCTGGGTTTGGGGTTGTTGATTCAGATGTCATTGTTCGTCTTTGCTTGTATGTGCTGTGCTCAAATAAGAAATAAGTGTCAAATGCGATTAGTGGGTAGTTTTCAGGTTATTTCTGAATTTTGTATCTGTATTCGTATTAGTGTATTAACTTATTATTATTAAAATAGTATAAAGGTATATGGACATCATTCATATTGCACAGGGTACTTACATACAAGATTCAAAAACTATAACAATTTCGAGCCTCAACTTAATTTATGGACAAAATTTAAATATTTGATTTCTTTGCAAATTCAGACAGATCCTTTCAAACTTTTAAACAAGACATTTAATTCGGAATTACGAACTACAATTTGAGAAAAAAACATGCGTTATAATAATAATAATAATATATTTCATAATTTTATTTATTCAATTCAGCTTTACTTAAACCTTTTTTTTACTTTTTCAACCCTTATTCCCTTGATTCACTCTAGCTAAAACTTCAATCTTTCATCATCATTTTCAAATCAATGTGTAGAAAACTGTTAAAATCAAAAAACCAGAATCGATCTCATTCAAAAACAATAACATCTCTACCACCAAGAGGAAAAAAGAAAGGATAGAAGTATCAAAAAACAAGCGTAAAATAGCAAAGGAAGAAAAAAGAGTTTCTAGTAATTTGAAAACCAAAAACAAACATCTAGAATATAAATAAAAACAACATCACAATAAACAAAAAAATAAAAGTAATAATATAAAGTAATAGTAGTAATAAAATAAAAGTCAAATAACTTGCATGTCAGTAATATGATGAATGTAACAACAAAAGATCAAAAAGGGATGTATCAATCAAAAAATTCAAGCTTTTTTCTCTTGTATATGAGAATTGTAAACTTAGAATGTAGCAATGAAAGTTTCAGTAGCAGACTTTAATTGAGCTAGTTCATCCTTGGATAATTCACCCTTGGTTTTAATTGATTCTAAGATTCCAGTTTCGTTGGCCTTCAAGTAGCTTAAGAATTCAGTTTCGAAAGCACCAATCTTATCTAATGGTAACTTATCTAAGAAACCGTTAACACCAGCGTAAATAACTGGAACTTGTTCTTCAGCAGCTAATGGTGAGTATTGCTTTTGTTTTAATAATTGAGTTAATCTTTCACCTCTTTGTAAGGTTTGTTTGGTGGAAGCATCTAAATCAGAACCGAATTGAGCGAAGGCAGCGACTTCTCTGTATTGGGCTAAGAACAACTTCAATGAACCAGCAACTTGCTTCATGGCCTTAACTTGAGCGGCAGAACCAACTCTGGAGACGGATAAACCGACGTTAATAGCTGGTCTGATACCCTTGTAGAATAATTCAGCTTCTAAGAAAATTTGACCATCAGTAATGGAAATAACGTTAGTTGGAATATAAGCAGAAACATCACCACCTTGGGTTTCAATGACTGGTAAAGCGGTTAAAGAACCACCACCTAAAGCATCGGACATCTTAGCAGCTCTTTCTAATAATCTAGAGTGTAAGTAGAAAACATCACCTGGGTAAGCTTCTCTTCCTGGTGGTCTTCTTAACAATAAGGATAATTGTCTGTAGGCAACAGCTTGCTTGGATAAATCATCATAGACAATTAAAGCGTGCTTACCATTATCTCTGAACCATTCGGAAATGGCACAGGCAGTGAAAGGAGCCAAGTATTGTAATGGAGCTGCTTCAGAGGCAGTAGCAGCAACAATAATGGAGTACTTTAAGGCATCGTGTTGTTCTAAAGTTTGAACTAATTGAGCAACAGTGGATCTCTTTTGACCAACAGCAACGTAAACACAGTATAACTTCTTGGATTCATCAGCACCATCGTTCCATCTCTTTTGGTTCAAGATGGTGTCGATAGCAACAGCGGTCTTACCGGTTTGTCTGTCACCAATAATCAATTCTCTTTGACCTCTACCGACTGGGACTAAAGCATCAACAGCCTTTAAACCAGTTTGCATTGGTTCGAAAACGGATCTTCTTGGTAAAATACCTGGAGCTTTCAATTGAGCTCTGGAGAAACCGGTGGATTCAATTGGTCCCTTACCATCAATTGGGGCACCTAAAGCATCAACAACTCTACCTAACATACCTGGACCGACTGGAACATCAACAATCTTACCGGTTCTCTTGACAATTTCACCTTCCTTGACTTCTCTATCAGAACCGAATAAAACGATACCAACTTGACCTGGTTCCAAGTTCAAAGCCATACCCTTAACACCGGAGGCGAATTCAACTAATTCTTCAGCTTGACAGTTGTTTAAACCGAAAACTCTGGCAATACCATCACTATAATATTAAATAATTGTTAATGAATAAAGATTCAATTTGACAAAAATAATGTTAGTAAATTACAATTCTTTTGAGAGCAGAATTTTTGGTGAGGAGGTAACCGTAGATTTTGAATTGTGACTATCAGTTGAATGATAATATGAAGTTGTAGTTTGCTATTAGTTGATACTCGTTGATAGCTATCGTTTGTTTAGCGTTTAAGCAGTATACCAATATGAGTTGGATTTGAATTGAAGAGGTGTTAGGAGTGCATCCACCAAAACATTTCGCTATTTCGTGGTTATGAGCTTTCGTGCGCTCTAATTGGTTGGCGCGCACTCGTGCTTGAAAAATTCAAGGTTTTGGCTCCACTTGGAGGGGGAGTAGGACAAGAGGAGGATGATGAAAACGATGAATGTTTGGATGTCATGATTGTTCAATTGAATCAGTTAATAGAGAAACTGTAAGATAGATTGTCCAATTGATTGATGCTGTCGAAAATATCAGTCAAAATATTGCAAGAAATGTGCAGAAAAATAAAAACAAAAATCATTCAGTTGTTGAAATCACAAGTGTAAATCGACTAGTAAATGTTAATAATGTACATACCCAACAGATAAAACTCTTCCGGTTTCGTCTAAGTTAGCTTCGTCAGAGACACCTCTGATCTTGGATTCTAAGATGGATGAAACTTCAGTTGGGGCAGCCTTGGCTGAAGCGAATCTTAATGAAGTAGCAGCTAATGGTCTAGCCTGTAAATAGTAACAATTGATTGAGAAATCAAGTGGCTATGTTAGTATAACTGTTAAACAGTTAAATAATAGCAAATCAATTGCAATTGCATTGAATTATAAATTGCGTATGTTGACAAAGAAAAAAAATTGATACATACAACTCTTGGGATGGATCTAACAACGTTGGAAGCTAAAGCTGATCTAACAGCTGCTCTAATAACTGGTCTAGCTGAAAGCATTGTGATTTGTTAATACGGTTTTAATTAAAGCTATTTAATTATTTGATAACAAGAGATGAAGAAAGTATACAAGTTTCCAAAAGATAATGTTTTAAACAAGTAAATAGTAGGTAATATGGAAGAGAGAGAAAGAACTGAAGGCCAGCACAAATCCAAAATTGACGAACTCTTTGGTTGAAGAAGATGATGCTTTGCAGTGAGCGCGCGCGCGGACTGGGCCAGCAGGAAGATAGGAAGTGGTCTAGTGGGAAGAAAGGGAAACAGGGGGGGCAGGTCCCGGGAAGGCCACCGGGGTAGTTTGTAACGGGGATCTCATTGGCTGTTGAAGAGAGTCCGATTAGGTAATCCGTTCTTGCCAGTTGAGTTGAAAGGTGTGCGTGGGTGTGAGGAAACAAACGATCCACAAAGTTGTCATTTACTGTTTACCCTGCCAACTCTTGTTAATTAACGCCGATATAAAGTGTAGTTAATGGTAATTACCTATGCAGAGGGGTGCAAGAACTAGACGACACTCTATTACACAGATTATAATTGGTTCATCACCAGCTGACAGTAAAATATCTACACATATCCTATAACTACTTCCTTCCGGCACAGACAGTAAATTTTAATCAACTCCTCTGGTGATGTTTAGGGTCCTATAGATAAAACACTCACACAGTACCATTCTGACTGTCCAAATCAAATATGCATCTGTAATTACTTAACTAATCAGATTTTTTGCACTTGTTTTGCATGGCGGTCTGTGGAAATGAACTTTGCTCGGGATCTCAGCGTGCGTGGACAGATTCCGTTCGATGAGCCAAAACAGAAAGCAGTATAGCAGCAACGAAAAGGATGCCGTGGTGTACAGATGTAAATGACTATTCTGACACAGCCTTGATACCCTATCTTGTCTTCATTTTGACCCGTTTTGCTTCAAGTAGCTCTGATCAGCTCTATGAAAACTTGCACTAGACATCATATATCGAACCAACATCTCAACAAGTTCTAATATATACTACCTAGTCAGTAAACAACACAGAAAGTTGTTAAAAATGACGCTTGACAACGTCGGAACTCCCAATTTTCTAGCCGAGCATTTACCTAGACTCAATTCGATATCAATCTCCATTGATCTTAAACCATCCTTAATTTCCAACATTTACATAACAGGCAATGACACGTTGAACATAAACACAGATACTTACGATAATTATACGTTTAAGCTACCCACCATCACAAACAACTACCCGGATTTGAAACCATTGCTTGAACAACAACTTTCTTTAAACGCCACTTCTTTCAAATTACCCTCAACTTCACCGTCAAACAAGAATATTATCAATCAGCAACAATTCAATTCGGATAATTATAAATGGACTGTTAAATATTTGAAATTGAAGTTAGATCCACAGTCGAAAACTTGTTTGAACTGTTCACGTTGTTCGAAAACATTAATAAAATTCTCAGATCTCAGATCTTTAAAACCAATGCCGTCCGAGACATGGTCTGAAATGATGGATTTTTGGCATTGCCATAAACCAGCGGAGGGCAAATATTCAAACAAGGAGATATTAGAGAGGTTTAGTGGGTTTAAAGTGGCACCAAATTGTATTTTGGTTGGTGGTTGGTACTTCGTTTTGAACTTGAACGAATTTGAGGGTCTTGTTGAAAAACCAGTAGAAATGAATAAAGACACAGACTCAGAAGACAAAACTATTCATTGTAAGTTTTGTGACTCAAAGGTTGGTGATTTGGATGTAACTACTGGTAATCATCGTATTTTCAAATGGAACTTATCCTTGGGCTACAGCACACCGGACAATAAACCAGTTAAAGAATCTTTTAGACCAAGTTTATACGTTTACACCTATTTATTAGATTCTATAAACTCTACAGCTGCGAGGTTTTATTTAATCCAATGCCCTGAAAATCCTGACAAACAGATGTTAACCTGGTGTTTCAATTTCGGATTGGGTGTGTCCATGATATCATCTTCTGCTGAAAGAGAGCAAATTGTGATGACTGACTGCTTGAAAGTGATGTATTCTAATGAAAGGGCAAAAATTGATAAGCTCATCAGTGATGATACTGCTGGGAAATTTGAGGCTTTAGAGTTGGATGAGTTCATGTATGACGATTTATATGGTTGCTTAACAGGAGTTACAGAACAACTTCCCGCCATTGATGCAGGTATGGGGATAATGCAAGATTGGAATAATGGATATTTATCACTTGATATGTAAGAACTCCTCTATAAAACACATGATCATATTAATTTAAATTATTTATCTATCTAATTGTGAACTTTGAAAATCTATAACGACTCCAAAAAATCCTTCAACAAAGGAGCAACCTGTTTTCTTGAAGCTTTAATAGTTCCTTGTTTGTAAATTATTAACTTAGAATTACAACTTTCTTCGGTCAATTGTAAGTCTTCACTTAAATAAGCCACGATCTTCCCAGTCAAATCACTATCCAACTCACTGGAACACAAGAACCCCAGTTCTCTTGTAAAATTATCATCCTGGTTCAAAAAAGAAGTCATCAAAATGGACAAATCTAGAGATCTTTCTGATTTCCACGACTCTAAAGAACTAACCAGTCCCTCAAACGTGTATTCGCCTGATAAGTAACTGTATCGCTTTACAATGGAACTAATACCAACTTTGTATTTACCGAATTGGAACTCTTTGTAATCTTTTCTCAGCACATCTCTGAATGATAGCCCTTTTATATCAGATTTCGCTTTCTGAATATCTTCATAATATGCCCTTAGTAAACTTGTGGACGCCGTTGAAACTTCAGAATTGGATCCAGTTAATTCTTGGACAACTTTGACATCTGTTGCTTCTACCCTTTGTGTTAAGCTGCCAGTATCTATCAGTATTGGAGCCACAACAAACTTCACGAATGATACATCTCTTGGGACATGGCCCTTTGCTAAGAAATAATCCAGGACTAAAGAGTTACAAGATCCACAGGGTTTAATTACTCTTGGATTGGCATCCTGTGACAGACCTTCATCATCGTGATGATCAATGATCCCAACAACTTTAACTTTATGGGTATTCGAAGAAATCAATGATTTAATACTGTCACCTTGTGGTTCATTGTGGTCAACTAGGATTAAATCAATGGATAAACCTTTCGGTAAACTTTCCAAATCATCCAAGAAGAATAAATCATCCTTTGGAACGGATGCTTGAGATAGAACAAACTCAACGTCCTTACGTAGACATAAATCTGCCTTCGGAATATTCAATAATGGGATGGTTAACGAAGAAGGAGATTGTAGTAAATTGGTAGATTGTTGTGAGTGGGATAGGTAGGAGAACGTGATAGAGGAAACGATTGAATCTAGATCTGCAGATTGGTTACCTGAGACTATAGTTAACTTGGATAGGTTAGATAGGTTCTTTGAGAATGCTTGCCTCGATTGGCTTAGAAAAGTTGAGATCATGGTCTATTGTGGAGTGACTATCCGGATGATACAATTGACTGTCTACTACTAATAAGGATAAAGAAACAAAACCCAAATTCATCTAGCTATCTACCCAGATAGAAATGAAACAACTCCAGTGGTTCATACAAGCAATATCATCAAAGATGGAGACATTAACAGATGAGCCTCTCGACGCGACGTTTTTAGTTGAACTGAAACAGAGCATAGATAGACGAGGCGTTCTTAGGGATAAACAGTGGAGTATTCATTGATTTACCCTTCTTTCAAGCACTTACTTGAGTGCGTTTTCTCCCATGTATGAATAGATGCCTTGTGAACTGGAAACCCTGCTTCTTATCTAACTTACTCTATAAAAACCAACGTATCCCTCAATTGCAATCCGAAACAAAGGTTCAGAAACAGCGTCGATATACGTCGATTTTCCCCTGGTGAATTTTTCACCAAACCTCTTCTCGACCCTTTCAATTCCCAACGATAATAGAACTTGATAAATCGTCAGGGTCCAGAGTAATTTGAACCTTCCAACTAGAATATTAAAGTACTCTGACTCCTCCAAAGAATAAAAGCACACTATAAAAAATGGCCAAATCAGTTAATATTGCTATCATCGGTGCAGGTGTCGTCGGTTCTGCATTCATCAACCAATTGAAGAGCTTAACCTCCTCTATCAACTACAACGTTGTCTTCTTGTCGACTTCAAAGAAAGCTTTAATCTCTTCCGACTACACTCCCCTAGACTTGTCTTCTTTTGCCTCATCATTACAGTCAACCCCCCAACCATCATTATCTACTAATGACTTGATCTCGTACTTGAAGAAGTCCCCATCTCCAACTATTTTGGTCGATAACACTTCAAACCAAGCTTTAGCTTCATCATACCCAGCTTTCATCATGAACGGTATTTCTGTTGCTACTCCAAACAAGAAGGCATTCTCTGATGAAATTAAGCTATGGAACGACATTTTCGATAACGAAGGTCAAGAAGGTGCTGGTTTATGTTACCACGAAGCATCAGTTGGTGCTGGTTTACCACTAATCTCACCACTGAAGGAAATGATTGCCACTGGTGACAAAGTCGTCAAGATCGAAGGTATTTTCTCTGGTACTTTATCTTACATTTTCAACGAATACTCCACCATCGAACCAAATACAACCAAGTTTTCCGAAATTGTCAAGGTTGCTAAGGAATTAGGTTACACGGAACCAGATCCAAGAGATGACTTGAACGGTTTAGACGTTGCTAGAAAAGTCACCATCTTAGCCAGAATTGCTGGTTTACCAGTTCAATCACCAACTGCTTTCTCAGTCCATTCATTGATTCCAAAGGCTCTCGAATCAGTTTCTTCAGTCGAAGAATACATGGCTAGACTACCAGACTTTGACATTGAAATGGAAAAATTAAAGAACGAAGCTGCTGCTGAAAATAAAGTTTTAAGATTCATTGGTAAGATTGACTTAGAAACTGGTTCTCCTTCCGTTGAAATTGCCAAGTACGATTACTCTCACCCATTTGCCTCATTAAAGGGCTCTGACAATGTTATCTCCATCAAGACTGAAAGATACCCAAACCCATTGATCATCCAAGGTGCTGGTGCTGGTGCTGATGTCACCGCCATGGGTGTTTTAGGTGATGTCATTAAGATTGCTCAAAGAATCGCTGCTTAGATATAATATATACGGTTTTGTTTCTAATTTTTTCGTTTGTGTTCTCTTCTTTTACTTTTTAAATAGAAATAAAAATAATAAGGATACACTTTTCATTAAAAAATCGTCATAATGTACAATATATATATATATATAATTCAGGTTTGAAAAATTGATACTTTTAATTGCCATTTTCAAATATCGCAGTTTCAACATCTTTACTCTTCTCGTACATGCCTTTGGCTTCCCTGAATATCTCTCTCAACTTGTTCTCATCTTTACAAATCTCTCTGAAATCCAACATAACACCTTGAGAATCCAAGTAGGCCCCGTTCATGCCACTCGTCTTTTGTAATTGAACAATGCTCAAGTTAACTCTAGCAACATGTGCATTATTAGGAGCCAAGAAGAAGTCACCATTCTCTCTCAATTCAGCAATATAAGCACCAGTCTTATGAATGTACTGAGCATACTTGAAAGTTGGCTTCCCCCAAGAATAACAAACGTCAAAACTATCATCTTTGAAGTAAGTAGCTGTTCTGTTATCCAACAAAAATCCAGTCTTCTCCAATAGATACATATGATAGAAGTAATTATTCTCTTTCAAAATATTACCACTACCAAAAAGTTCACCATCATCATCTTCGCCCGAAAACTCTTCATCCAACCATGGATTCAAAACCAAAGAAATATCAATCGTTGAATGCAATGGATTACGATCAGGCAAGGTACATAATTCCTCCCATGGCGTTTCAACTAGCGTCAACCCGAACCGTTCACAGTGCTTAGCCCATCCGTTAACGGTAT
This sequence comes from Ogataea degrootiae, assembly GCA_019232045.1. Classification (NCBI taxonomy): domain Eukaryota; kingdom Fungi; phylum Ascomycota; class Pichiomycetes; order Pichiales; family Pichiaceae; genus Ogataea; species Ogataea degrootiae. Next base: position 194,792 of record JAHDIT010000006.1, read on the forward strand.
CATCGACTAATTTTGTAGTTGACGATAACCACTCCAGACGTATATGAAAACAATGCTCTGGGTTATGCACCATATCGTAATGTACCGTCAAATGCTCAGGTTTCCAAGAAACGTTATTTGGATCCAGGTCGCAGAGAACTTTACGTGATAGAACAACACGACGACGTTCTGCTGGTATAGTGACATTACCAGTTGTTGTACTGGTGTTATCATTGGACACTTGGGCAGAGGGAGCAGAGCCAATGGTGTTGTTCGATAGAACATGCTTTAAAGTTGAGCCCAAATCGGTTGGTGTTTCAGCCGCTAACACATTTGGAGAATCAGATGGTGTGCTATTGGTGGTTGCACTAGTGTTTGCACTAGCTGATTTCAACAAGCCACTATTCGAAACAGCTTTTAGTGAAGGAACAGCAGAGTTCGATCTAATTCTTGCCCCATATTCATCAACTGTTTTTTTTGGCACAGTTGGATGCAAAGCAGGTGATTTCATTTCGGTTGGTATTTGAGGTTGTATATTTTCTAATGAATATTCTTTAGCCCACTGATAGAAATAATGACCATCCAAAAAGCTGTGTCTTTGCTCGACGTGCCTGAACAAGCCTTCACTCATCAACTTATTCCCGTATTCAACTGCCTGTTCTCTAGTATCTATATCTTCAAAGCTTTCAATCATCCAACTGACTAGCTCCATACCTAAAAAACAGTTAGAGTGTGTTCTCAAATGCCATTTTCTGTCAACAACTTCAATACCTTTTTCTCCTTGCAAGGCAAGAGCAAGCTTAACAAATGGAACATTTTGATTGAATCTAACCTCTTGGAATAAAGAATGTTTCTTACCTTCACTAGAATCAAGTTCATTCGAAGCGACACTCAAATATTTGAACAAGTTACCGGTATAGAAATTGATTTCAGGTGTGATTTCAGTCTTCTTCCTCTCCTTTTTTTCTTCTGGTGTTTTATATCGAGCTCTGTTAATAATTGTTATCAAAGATCTGATACCTTCCAATCTGATTTCTTCAGGTGTTAACTTCTCAGATGCCAATTTAAACGAATTTGGAGGAATTTTGGTGGGTAAAATGACAAACTTAATCTTATGAGCTTTCCTTAGTGTCGCCTGATCAAAATTTTCATCATAACCAGCTAACCGTTGGTCCAATTGATTCCAATTATAATTTCTTGGCTCAGCTTGCAACCCTCTAATAGTGACAGGATGATACTCTTCAGAATATCTTGTTCTGATATATGGGATATATTTTTGTTTATTGCCGTCGGACAAAATATCATCTGGCTTGTTTGTACGCTTGTAAACTTGAACATTGATCAAACCATGATAATCACAACTGATTCTATGGATCTCATTAGATAAACTCAAGTAAATTCTAGAACCGTGGTAATTTTTGACACTCAAATATTGAATCAGCAAGTTTGCATCTCCGTTCGGTTTTCTCTGATTTTCAACTTTAGCGACATTGTCACCAACACAAATTTGAAAACCTAGAGTTAATCTCAGTGAAATCATCTTTCTCATTAGAGAGGCACTATCCTTGCCTTCGTTAATGTCGGCCTGATTCAGGTAAACGTCATAAATATGGAACGTGAAGTTTTGGTTGAAGTCTCCAACAGATGGGAAAACTGGTGTCATGATAGGTAACGAAGCAGGCGAAGACAATGACGTCCATTTAACCGATCTACGTTTAACGTTTGGGGGAAACACAAACTTCCAACGACCATAAGAAACCATACCTAGTAGCTCAGAAGTGACAGCATTAGATGGATTTTCAACATTTGTCCAATAACTGTTAAGTATAGAATTTTTCTCTTCATTGATTTTTGGAACCGACTTCTTATTCCATTTTTGATTCGCAGTCTTTGAAGATAATGTGTTGGTGGAACCAAAAGTAGATGAATTGCTGAATGCTGTACTTTGGCTATTCAAATCCCTATTACAAAGAGACGGACTGCTATTGGCAGCATGCCGTTCTTGTTTGTAAGCAGTTCTAAGATCAATATTACTGTATGACTTTTTCAGATCACTAACAGACACAGACTTTAAGTCTGGAACATCATCATTTGACTCAATGGAGGAACTTGTTGCAGATATTTTACTACCAGATGGAGTTGGCTGCAATGGTAGTGGTGATGAGATGATTCGCTTCACAAAATCAAAGGCATTTGGACTAGTCTTTTTGCTTTCATTCTTGGAGATGGTCAATAACGACGAAAATGCAGAAACATTTGATTTCGATGTTGTTGTAACACCCATAGCGGTTGAAGTAGTCGGAGTCGATGCTTTAGCAGAAACTAAGTCAGGTGGTTCAAACCCTTTTCTAACAGTCGGAGATTTATCATTGTCGAATTCAGCTGACATTTTTCGTGACATCCTTGGCGGATGTCTATCTGAAAATCCAACTGCACCAACAGAAGTTATTCCAGAATATGATGTTTTATTCGCCTTATGAGGTTGGAGGTACTTGGAAGTTGCTGAAGAATCGGAATTAGGACGTGAATTGGTAGATGGAGTTTTCTTGGCATATGGAGAAGAGAATGTTTCTTCATCATGGGCATCCATAGCTTCAATAACCGATTTATAGTTACCATTAGCCAAGTTCAGTTCATTAATGATAATAGCACTTAGTTCATTTTCCATAACACCCATCATTTGTAATTCATAAATCTTACATCTTGGAAGCCATTGATACACTGCTTGACTAGCATCACTCCAAAAGGAAATGTCCATCCAACTTGGTATACAGTGCTTCAACTTACCTTGGCTGTCATGATATCTGAACAACGGAACAACATGCAGTGGAGGCTGACTCAAACAAATAACATCAATGGTCGAATCAATCGTAGTCATTAATTTACTTGTTTGGATCAACATATTATAATCCGTATCAAAAATACCGGTGCCAGGGGTGACGATAACAAAATGATTCGTTGTGTGTCTAAGATCAGGGTCACGGAAATCATCGCTAACTAAACTCATACCTAGATTGACAGCCTCTAACAGATTACCTTTAACCGAAGGTAAGAATCTTCCTTTGATTAGATACTCTTCTGGGCGAGAAGGGGATCGATCTGCGTTCACCTTTAACATGATATCCCTTTGGAAGTTGGCAAACTCGAGTCTTAATGCAGCCATGATTTCGTTCCAGAACAAAATATTGACTTGATCAACGACAACCCGGTAGTAATCTTCTCTGCTGGATGGCTTTTCACCAGCTTGATAACTCGAGGAATTTGAATCACTTAGATCAACACTACTAAAAAGCACAATTGTAATTAAATGATGGGTACCCATATCTTTCCATCTTTGAAACACTTTAGGGAACAGAGAATTCACCAACTTATGAAACATTTGCTGTCCACTTTCTTCAAAATGCCACATTTCTGATGATATTTGAATAAAGAAAATCAATCTGGCCGATTCTGATCTAAAAACAATTTTTGTGTGGGAACCAACATAGGAAGAAAACATCTTTTTCCCGTTTCTATAAATTCTATTAACAGTTCCTCTAATGGACCCTTGCAGAAATGATAATCTTTGAGTTTTATAGAGACAACTGTTTACTAGTAGGTTTGACAAATTCCACATATCGCCTCTGGCTAAATGAATATCTTTTATATAAATTTCAACAACATCGGCTTCAACAGCCTGCTTCCTTTTCACTTTGACTAAAACGTGACTTCTGATTTTCAAATCCATCAAAGTTTGGATGGGACCTGAAAGAATGGAAACCGAATTGCTGCTATTGTTACCACTACTACTGTTCACCGTATTTGAATTTGCCAGGGTATTCATGGCCACCTGGTTTGCATTACTTGGAATTTCTTTGAACATAAAATATAATTTCTTTGATTTTCTTTCCAATAATTCTAATTCACCAATGTCACCTTCTTTGGCACCCGGAACCAAAGATGGGTCTAATATAACGTTTCCAGTTGATGTTCTGGCTTCATGAAATCTGACACTCAATTGAACCGGTTCAGAACGTGGGTGACCACTATATCTGTTGTTTTCATTGTTGTGACCCCTAAAGTTATTATTGATTATATTGTCGTTATTATTTATTATGTTTTCGTAATTATTGTTTCGGACAACGTTTTTATCTTTGTCATCATGATTAACACCATTGTTGGAAGGTTGTTGACCCCAATTCCCGATTGCGTTGTTGGGAGTTCTTTCATGTTGATCCGATAAACTTTCAACAATATTAGGATATTGATTATGTTTTTCCGGATGAAAGCTGGTTTGCTGATTGGGTGCTATAGTATGGCTGGATCTATTCTTACCGACAACTAAACTTATTTCGTTTGTTCTTTGACTCATACGGGTCCTAGCCGTACTCATATCAAAGTTGATTTTCTTTCGTTGCTTTTGCATGACGAGTACTATAAGCAACGTGCTAATTGAGGCAACAAAACTGGATTTTAGTCTTCTTATTTACTATCACCAAAATATTGGTTATTGATCGACCAGTTTCTTTGTGGTACACAAAAGCCTACTTATCCAACTTACCTTGTAGGACTTACGTCCCTAGAAATTCTCATATTATGTTTTATTTTTCAGGCGAAGAAGAAAAACACAGGCTGGTGCGGGGGGTGTATTGTTTTAGTAAAGACTACATACGGGTTTGGATTCGGACCATCATGATAAAACCTAAAGCCTTCTTTATACTCAGATACATATAATACACAAACACAAAAACAAATAAGCAATAGGCAAATACCATCAAATTCAATTTCAAAAATTAATCAGTGGAATTGACGTGGAACAAAAGATCTTTTCTTCAATGTTTTGTTCAGAAGTTTTTTATTTGAAACAGATGAGACCAGAGATGCAACTCTTAACTTTTCGGCATTTTCAGTCAAGTTTAAACCGTAATCAGAAGATGCATCAGGATCAGTTGAAGAAATAGCTCCAGATGGAGAAAAACCTTTCGGTGATGCACTTAAGGCTTTGATTTCAGCTTGCAGGTTCTTAATAGAGTGAATATGCGATCTTGTTCTAGCATCAATATTGGAAAGGATGACTTCAAATTGCAATGGATTTTTAACTAATTGATCAGGTTGAATTAAACTATTCAACATCATAAGCTTTGACTGTAACTGACTACCATTTTCTTTTGATTGCTCGAGCTTTTTCCTCAAATTGTTTCTTCTTTGAAAGTCAGCAGGTGATAATGGAGCGGATTTTTTTGATGATTTAGCGGCTTCAGCATCATTTACAACCTTTAGTTGATACTTTAAACCATTCAACGATTTAAAAGTCTTAGAAAGGTCAACCGATAGGGCCCTGACACTTGCAAAGGTAGAATCTAGTTGGTATTTCATCTGCCAGAATTCCCATGATTTTTGCTGGACAATATTTGCAACTGTACCAACTTCATTAGATCTCCAAAAGGCAGGGAAAGCTAATGTGGTTTCCGTGTGCTTCAACTCGGCATTTAGGTGATCCTTGAGATACTCGTTCATATCCTTAATGTTCATACCTAAAATTTGAAATTCAGCATCCGTGTCATAAACAATTTTTTCTATCTCTTTCAAAACACTCTCTTTACTGAACGGTGGATAATCTATACTCTTCAGGGAAGTTAAACTTGGAACAGGTAAAGGGACTGATAACTCACTCAAGTAAATCTCATCATCTTCGAAGGCCTGGATTTGTAACTCTTGTAGTTCGTCAACTATATCCAACTCGGTGTGAACATATTTTGGTTCGGCATCAATGGGGACCGCAATTTGGGGATCTTCAGTTGACATGGCTTGATCCACCAATTCCGGTGTGACTTCAGTCTCTGTTTCTTTATATAGGACTGTATTGGTTTCCATGTCTTTACTAGCTGGTAAAGCATCGGCCCCATTTTCAGAAATTTCAGGGCTATCATATTTTTCAGCACTTTCTGGACTTTTGGTCTTTTCATCTGTTTCCAATGTTTCATCAGTAGGAGCAGACTTTTGAACAGCTTGCGTAGCCATTGTCTCCTTCACAGCAACCACGTCATCACCTTCAGTTTTTGTAGACGTGATACTATCCGGTTTTTCAATTTCTTCAAAGCTTTCTTCTGAAGTGCCACTTTGAACGGCAGATCCATTGTCAGACTCTTGTCTTTGCGAGCCAACTTCAGCATCATCTTTTAAAATTGACTCAGTTCCGGAAGAAGCTTCAGAAACAACGTTTTCGTTTAATTTTGCAGGAACGACCTCTTTCTCTTCCAAACCGACTTCCGATTCACCGTCAGAAGCTTGTTCAGGAACACCGTCTTCAGGCTCAGCAATATCATCAACGAAATGGATCTCGTTGGTTTGTTCAACAAGCACAGATGCGTCAGAAACATTTGCCGCAACCTCTAACTCATCGTCGGATAACTGTTCTGGAATAGCGTGAGAAACATCTTCTTCCTTCACGACACTGACATTATTTTCAACATCGCTAGTCTGGATTTCAGTATCTTCTTCATCTTCAACTTGCGAGGCCTGGGAAACGTCAATAAAGTCTTCTTCATCATCAGTGGAAGGTAAATTGACAACTGAACTGTTAACGGGTTCGGGATCAGGCAACTGTTCTTCAGGAGTAAGTGATGCCACTTCTTCAATTTGAGAAGAAATAAATGATTGTTGCTTCTTGTCTTCAGTGAAGCCAAAGGTAAAGGCCTCTGGGGTGAATGTTTTTTGTGTCTCAATCTTAAATGGAGAACTGTACTTGGATGATTTCTTTTCTTCATCATTAGATGGTGTTACAGAATCCGTAACAGCATTGACTGAACCAACAGAAGCGGATCCGAAAGGCTTCTTTTCAGCTTCAGATGATTCTTCTCCTAAAGTGCCAAAACTGAATGGTTTACTGTCCTTTGCTAAATCAAACGAAGTCTTCTTCTCAGCTTCAGATGATTCTTCTCCTAAAGTGCCAAAACTGAATGGTTTACTGTCCTTTGCTAAATCAAACGAAGTTTTCTTCTCAGCTTCAGATGATTCTTCTCCTAAAGTGCCAAAACTGAATGGTTTACTGTCCTTTGCTAAACCAAACGAGGTTTTCTTTTCAGCTTCAGATGATTCTTCTCCGAAAGTGCCAAAACTGAATGGTTTACTGTCCTTTGCTAAACCAAACGAGGTTTTCTTTTCAGCTTCAGATGATTCTTCTCCGAAAGTGCCAAAACTGAATGGTTTACTGTCCTTTGCTAAACCAAACGAGGTTTTCTTTTCAGCTTCAGATGATTCTTCTCCGAAAGTGCCAAAACTGAATGGTTTACTGTCCTTTGCTAAATCAAACGAAGTTTTCTGTTCAGCCTCAGAGGTTTTTATGTCCAAAGAAAAGGGAGATAATTTCGTTTCATCCTTGGTTGTATCGTCAAGGGCAGCACCAACAGAGCCAAGTGATTCAAAAGGAGATCTTTTTTCAGTACCCATCGATACCTTTCCTAGAGAAGCAAAAGGAGATTCCTTTTTCTCGCTGTTTGTTGTGTTAAGAGAAGCACCAATAGAACTATGATTTTCAAATGGAGAATTCTTAGTAGCGTCAGCTGGCGCTTTTCCTAACGACGCAAAAGGAGATTGGCTTGTACTGGTACTGGCACTGGCTCCAAACAAGGAGTTACTAAAGGGAGGAGTACTTTCAGGCTTAGAACCAAATATCGAAGAACTGGAAGTAGTTTTTTTGTCACCAAAACTGAAGGCGGATTTTTCACCTCCCATGGAAACAGAGGCAGTAGTTGCATTATTACCAAAGCTAAATCCAGAATTTCCAAATGCAGGCTTGTCACCGCCAGTGGAAATGGATCCAAATGCTTTGGTGTCTGATTTAAAACCAGAGCTAGCTCCAGAAAACAGATTAGCCTTTGAGTCAGAAGCAGCAGAAGCAAATGGACTTGCACCCGATCCGGCGGCTGCTGTACCAAATGGCGAGCCCCCCCTGAACTTACCAAACCCACCAGTAGCTGTTGAACTGCCAAATGTACCGAACGCTCCGGATGCAGGAGCAGTTGGAGCAGCTGGTGTTGAACCAAATGAGGTCTTACCGAATGACATAGTCGAAGAGGCCTCTGGTTGTGAAGAGCCAAATTTGAATCCAGATTGGCCAAATGGTGATGCTTCTTGAGATTCGATTTGCTTTTTAGGTTCTTCTTTGGTTTCTTCTTTCTTGGAACCAAATGGATTGGCGGTTGATGTTCCAAATGGATTAGATGCAGTCTGTGAAGATCCGAACGGATTGGATGCAGTATTGGTCATTCCAAAAATGGAACCAGTTTTCGGTTGTGAGAAATTTGACCCAAACATATTGCCTTGTGGGTTTGAATCTGCTTCATCGTCAGAGCTTGATTCGTAATCTTGTTCTGAAATGGATTGGGAGTCAGATTGAGGTCCTGGAGTTCCTTCTTTCAGAGCAACCTCAACAGTTTCAGATGTATCTTCTTGTATCTGTGAAATACCAGCTTGGAAAGTACCTGCATTTTTGATATCTTGCAAGGCACCAGCTAATGCACCAGGTAAGTCAACTCCACTATTGTTAATATCTCGACTGTACCAAACATTCCAAGTCAATAACTGACCTCTGTTGGTCATAGCAATTACTCTAGGTAGTGGACCACACTCATCGACAGCTTTGGAAGGTTCAAACACCTGTTTAGTGGCACATAAGTCCATAACAATGCCCAAGGGAGTATCGTCGTCATCTGTCACAGGATCCATCGATAGTTGAGCACGATCATAATCATTCAACTGTTGTATTTGTTGTGTTGATGTTAGAGTGTTGAATTCAGTTGATTTGGAAGCGGTCACTATTGCTAAATGAGGGTATTGCTTAGACCAGTTATGTAATATAGCAGAGTAGAAAGAACCCATTCTTGGGGTAACGCCCCACGGTTGACAAATATCGGTGGTTTCTTTGACGTCGAAGTCGTTACCAGAATCGGTAACGACGTATCCTTTGTAATCAAAATCTTCATCTTCAGAGCTATCCAATGTATTACCAAACATAGCGAACCAAGATTTTGGTTCAAGTTTAACAATTGAAAATGGTTTTTGATCAGGCTCTAAATCTTGAAAAGTCAACTCCCTAAGGACAACAGGAAGCTCTTGGCCATCTGCAGTAATGGACACAAACTTCAATGAACCATCATTATAACCAACTACTAAATCTTGATCATTCCAGCCAAAACCGGAAACGTCTTGCTGAATTAAGCTAGCTAAGCGGCCATTACCCATAGTTAAATCCAAACACCATAGTTCTCCATTTTTTAGCAAACAAACAAGAAGATTCCAGTAGATTGGACAAACAGCACAATTGACAACCTCGTCATCAAAAACATGTATATCATTCGACGACAAATTACCAGCAGCTAAAGATGAAGTGTCGCATGCCGAAACAATAAGAGGGATGCTTGATTCTTTATCATTTGAACGTATCACGTAAAGAAGAGCTTCGTTTGAGCTCATGCACAATTGGGAGATCTCGTAATCAAATGTAGTGGAATAAACTCCAGAAACCTCTTCTATTGGAATGGCAGCATCTTCGCCGTTGTCTTCGTTATTCTCTTCAGAGTCGCTTGATGTAGTAGCGGTTAGCGCTGCGGAGAGACTATCTAATGGTAACACTTTCAATTGATCTTTGAAAGCTGCAACTAAAATACGATTCTTTAGTGAAATAGTTAATAAGTTGGTAAAATGTTGTGCAAATCTTTGGGAATCTGGGGTAGGCATAGGGAACAATTGGACGCTTTTCATGGATTGAAAACCAAAATCCTATAACATAGTAGAAATATTTGAAAGAAAATTGCCATTTACAACGTACAGATAGTACATTAAATGGGATGATCCAAATAACTGACTGTTAGTATGTCGTATATATACGTGACTTAAACGGTTTCATAACTGGACATACCTCAAGGTCAAGCTCTTCTAATGATCCGTAAGACATGATGTACTCAAAATGACTTCAAATGAAATATATTGGAAATGGTAAACGAAAGTAAATTCAACAGTTCAATTGGTAATAAGAAAATCAATTAGATATTAATATATGGTATCAGTCCAATTTCTAATGCACAGCGTTACAGTTAATAATATATGACTTAACTCTCAGTGTTTAAATCCGGAACATGGTATAGATATAACTTACCAAACAAATAGGTTTTATGTTTCATAGATTGAGAAAGTGTACAAATTTATTTTAGATGGATCATCATTTTAATTTTGGGAATCACACGCCTGACTTTCTTAACGGTGTAAAGGTGAGATGTCGATCGACTTCTGATTGTTTTACTAGTAATACATAGAAACGTCTGGTATGTTGCAAAAGGATGGTTTGTGTTAAACTGCAACCATGAGAACAGGTAGCAGCTATGAAAAGGAATAGCTGAAGCTGACACAAACTTTTAATACAGCATAAATCACGTTCAAGTAACGATGTACGAAAACCTGTATTGAGCAATTTTGCAAAAGTAATGAAGCTCGAAGTTAATTTGCAACAAGATGATGACATTGAAAATGCAAACATAGAAATTCTTTCTTTGATTTCTCCAAGGAATTTCCTTTAAAAGTACTCTAAGCTTTATATTACACAATATTTTTATTTATAAATTTGAAATTTTTGTTTCTTCTTTCGGACCACGGAAAACAAAATGTTCTCATTGAATCTCATTTGCTAGCTTGTTTATCGAGAGCCCTTAATAGGACTTACATTTTAAGTACAACAAACCAAACAAAACAAGTTTCAAACTATAAGCAACAGAACCAGTTGTCACCGAAGGCCAAGATGTGGATGTTCAATTCAGATCGTTTTCCAGCCAGCTTCGAAATGAACAATATTATGATGTGGAGAAAACTGCCATTACGTAATGCAGGGAGCCGCCCGGGGAGGTACTACAAATTCTTGGCGGCTACCATAAGACATATATGATCAACCAAAAGAGCTTGAAAAACAGATTTGAACAGCTCTGAGAATATAGTTACCATATATGACCATATTATTCTCTTTCTCACTTGTCAGAATAATTAGGGAAGTAAGAAAATCCTTTTTGTGACTAGAAACCCGAAACCTATATAACTATCAATAGAATGGGATCAGTGCCCAATTTTTCCCTCCTTCTGTTCTTTTACTTCCCTGATTTCAAATATGACACACGACACTCCCTATAACCCACAAGCATTTTTTTCATAATAGTCTGTCCCTTATGTAGAAGTTTCAAGGCTAGCCAGGTTCGAAAGTTCTCCAAATTGGTACCGTTACGAAAGAAACTGTGAGTTATAGGTCACTAGAAACAACACTTATGTTAATCTCACTCACTTGATCGCACCTAATAGTGAATGAAAACTGAAAGAATACGTATATAATCTTGCATATTGAATGTATCTGGTAGGAAAGACTAAAAATATGGCCATATATACTAAGTTGATACTAGTTTTCTTGGTACGTAGCTATACAAAAAAATACATCATTTATATTAACGGTCAATGTGGGCTAAGCAAATGGAGATGGTTTCCATCAGATACTTAGTATTCTGCGCATCGCTGATAACCGTAAGGTTTTTGATTTGAGACTAAACTAAAATGCATATGCTCATACAACAAAGTTCACTAATCTTGAGACTATAACATACTGGTATTGACGTCGCGGTCAAAGATTAATATCGATATCAAAACAGTTGGACTCTCCCTTCTTTTATGAAGACAAAAAATAGAAGAAAATAAAATAGGGATGTGCAGTGGGGGCTTAATCGATGATCAGTACGATGTTGCCAAATCTGCAGCCATCAAATGATTCAAGTTGATGATAGATAAATCTGACCTTTCGACCACAACTGCTTTAACCTTAGGCTGGCTTCTCATTCTATTTTACTGTTCTTTTTATGGAAATCAAAAACACTATTTTTAGAGCCTTCAGGCTCCGAAATAAAGCTTCATTACGCATTTTTAACGACCTATTCCCCCGCAATCTTTGCTGATATTTTGAAAGGATGATGGGTTCAATCATATTATCAGACGGTTAAACAGAATACAACCCATTTGTTAGTACAAAGGCCGTTAGATTAAACATATTTGACTTTCTGGTATTTAAATATCCAAAGCAGTTACCATCTGGGGAGGGGCATATACCATCCAGCTAGTGAAATGCTACAAACATATTATCAACATTCCGACCACAATAGCTCTGCTTCTCCCAATTCCCAGACCGAACTAGGAATATAGAGTACTCACTATTTACATAACGAACAGTTTAGATGATAAGATTTTGTTAGAAAATAAATAGCTCCGTAGATAATCAAGGCATAACTTAATGTGGCATTTATCTTGTCCCAGTGAAAAGTTGATCTTGATAGGGGTCTATTGTTGGCCTCTCTGAGGACTGTTGTTCCAGACACGGCGATCTTTATTTGTCCTCCCAGTAATCTGTATCGCGCTCTCTCACTGTTGGATCCAAATCCACCCATGAGCACCGGCCCGCCTTACAACCCGGACACGCAGGGCTATTGTTATGCAACCTGTCATCGCACGCTAGTCGTCCCGAATAACGCTAACCTTATCAGCCATTTGATGTCATTCGATGACAGGCTCAACGCCTCCTGCTGTAATTTTCCAGTGCACCCCAAAGTCAAGAGATTGGCTTAGAACAACAAGCTTCATTCCTCAGGGGCTTGATATATATGGTTGCATTGGTTACCTAGCCAGTTTATTTTGTAAATATAACCTTCATGAAAATCAATTTAATGAGGATTAGATATATAGACACACGTATAGACTAAACCATTGCGTTTGGTATTTTAAAGGTAGGAGGTACTTTAACAAGGGTCACGTGTGATAATCATAGCCTGAATAAGCTTTCACGGATTTAGTGATGCCTTAAGTCCCAATGCTACCAAATTGAACAAGTAATACAAGAATTAGAGAGGACAGAAAATGCTCGAAATAGAAATTGAATTAATGAAAACCATGTAATAACATTGGTATAATAGTAATCAGAGGAAAGTCTTGTAAAAGTTTGGAATTTTTGGACAGAAAGCAGGATAAAGAACATTTAGAGAAAGCAAAGTGTAAACAAAACTTTGAGTAATAAAAAATATCAGCAAATGTAGCAAACATAAAGATCTAGTATTCTTGCTCTTCCCTAATAAGCAACTAATTAATTCTTAAAAGAACACAGACAGAGATACTCTATGCAATTAGTTTTGATTTTCGTACCGTGATTTCAATCTGAAACCAGCATCTCAAAATCACAGTAAAGAAAAACTAACCACATTCTTAACTTCTATATAAGAACACAAAAGAGCAGGCAACGAGCAGAAAAATTGAAGAAACAGACTAAAAACATATAGAAGGGAAGAAAACGCAAAGCAGAAGCAAAAAATAATAATAATAGTAAACCCAAAGACACCAGACACTCATCTCTCCTCAGAAATCAGTAAATAAATAAAAAAAAGCACCTGACTAGAAGACAGTACTGTTACACTTTATCTCTCTTAACATTTGAACCTTTCTTCTTCTAGCATTAATAAACCAGTTCGATAATTGTTGATTAGTCAACCCAGTTTTAGACATCAACTCAGTTTTCTTTTTAGAGTTAGGATAAGGATGATCCAAATTTTCATTCAACCAATTCAGTAAAATGACAGTAACTTTCTTTGGTAGATTAGATCTCTTCTTATCAGTTTTGTTCTTTCTACGCTGGCTAGATAAAACACCACCGATACTGACACTAATCTTAGATTTAGTGTTGGTAACTTCGGCTGAAGAATCTGATTTAGAAACTTCGTCATCCTCGTCATCCTCATTTTCATCTTCATCATCGTTTGAATTATCTAGGTCATAATCGGTTTGCAAAGATGAAAGTGAAGTTGATCTTTGAGGTAGATGTTGTGTGCATTGTTGGTCTAGTAATTTAGGCAACGGGGCTGAATTATGGATTGGAGAGCTTGACACTGATTGTTTTGGAAATTGGGACTTCAATTGCGGCTGATAATCAAGTAAAGAGTTCAAAGAGCTAGACCTTGACTGGGATGGTGAGGCAGCGTATTGCAAATAGGGAGATGTTGCATTGCTTCCCCCCAAGTTGTCAAGGACAGAGGCGTTCAATATACTTTTGATAGATGGCAAAGTAATTCTACGAGCATTTGAATATTGCTGTTGATGCTGGTAAGGAGTTGGAAGTAGATCACAAGGAGAACTTGGAGGAGTTAACCTTTGTTGTGTAACAGACATGTATTGAAATTGATGTTGTTGATTTTGTTTATCGTTCATTAAATTAGAGACCTGCATCTTTCTGGTAGCATATAAAAATAAAGAATTCTGGAAGAAGGTATATAGTGAGTTAACTGTTCAAAGTCGTAAGGAATGACAAAACGAACGTAGGTAAATAAACATAAAACCAAGTAAAAGGAAGAAAATTGAAAAATTTAAGCTTAGTAAGACAAGAATCTTCAAATTTGGCAGTACTGTTAGAGTGAAAAATAAAATAGAAAACGGATGGTATTTATAATTTTGAAAAATCGGACCTCTAGAATCAACTACGTATGCATAAACCAATCCAATGAGTTTAACATATTATTTAAAATAGTAATAATAGATCTGGTTTATAAGTAAATGCAGATTTTCGTTTGTTTCTTTTTACATGCAAATAAATACAAACTGTTGAATACAGGTAGAAGAGAAGTGAAAAAAGTTGAATGAAAAATTAAATCAGAAACCGCATGAGCTGCTTCGAATAATGGGGAAAATCCTAAGACAATATTAAAAGTGAATGTCATCCTTGCATGAAAAAAAAACGTTATAGAACCAGATAGAAAGTTGATTATAGCAGACCGCGAAGCAGATTTGGCCATACAAAGATTAGATAGATAAAAAGATAGGGAAAGTCTTGCCCGGATTGGGTAATTGTCGGCAGAGCCTTGAAATTGCTTTGAGGTGCATAATGGACGGCGCCGGGGCGTTTTATGTTGCAGTTTTCAGCCAGAATGAACTGCGAGGCTCGAGGAGATCTGGTTGGTTCGCTTTCTCTTGGAAGAAGCCCGAAGACCTCCAGTTGACCGCCCCAAGTAATACAGTAATACGCGCGGTTCGGTGGCCTTTTCGTCGTTGACAAAGTGAGCAGGAGGGAAAATAACTACATAAAAGTCCCCCGACGCCGGCGTCGGGGCACCTGACCATGGTGTTGTGTGTCGGCGACAGACACCAGCAGCGGGCACTAACACAGGCGGACGGAAGAAAAAGAAAGTAAAAATGAGAGCTGATCAAGTTGGCCAACTTTTACTAACCCCATCAGCTTTTTGAAATTGATACATGCTTTTTATCGTTCAGCTACATTCATTAGACACTCTGAGCTTAAAAGACAAGGAGTAACAACAATACAGCATACTAGCTAATGCAGTCAAATTTGTATAAAAAAATCCATGTTTAAAGGCTGTCCTGCAGGAATGGCGGTCAGACCCGTACGTGTAATAATTTTACTCCGAAAGTTTTCAGGTTCATATGGAAAGAAATATAGTAAAAAATCTCGAGTGACTTTGATTCACATAAACAGGACCATTGTATATTTTCGGTCCCACTTCTTATAACTACTGTCAGGCGATTGATTAGGTTGGAGTAAGTAGGAAGACCCACTATGTTTGTTTATCGAACATATAAAGAGCTATATACCTTAAAGTTTTCAGTTGAGTAATAAAGTCCATGACAATCCATCTCAAAACCGAATGTGATACGTAGTCTTCATATTTCAAAACTTTAATCAGAAAGCAATTAAAATTAATCGAACTTGCAATCCCGTGAAGGGGAATCGTGCTAGTGAAAATAGTTTTACCTTCTGGGTTACCAGCATAACTTACTAATTATATTAAACTTTTCAGTCTTTCATATATAGCTAACTACAGGTCCTATCAGCATCCTGGAGAAGCCAACCGCCTGGTGCAGTGATTAAGAGAACAGTGGTCTTTTTAGGGTAAAAAGCACATACAACCAGAATTTACCTGGACAACAGAAATCAAACTTTTCATGCAGGAATACAATTAAAGATCAGCCATTGGATTTGACGTGTATATATACAAGTTTGATGTTTATGCATCACGCTTACTGGCAACCATTAACCTACAAAATGCCCACTATCTCCAACTAAATAAATGGGAATTCCTCTCAGGCAACAACATACAACCTGAAAAATCACACTGCCCGCGCGGTAAATGAAAGCTTCAAAATATGCAAATGCAGTTTTTTCTTGTCCTGTTCCCCTAATACTGACACACTACACTTTCTTCAAAAGGTCAGGAATCTGAGCATACCTATCCGAAGAAAAGTTTCCAATGAGAGGAGTAATTTATATAAACATTGGAAGACTTTACGGCTGATAATTGTATAGTTATATTCAGCAGTTTCTCCTGAGCAATTGGAAACTGTAAAATGTGTTAAACAGGTGTTGTGGGGTTGAGTGTGGTGGCTCCTTGATGAAGGAGCTTGCAGGATGTAGTTGGATGTGTCAAATTCGGAACAGCACAGCAGCGTCGTTGCTTAGACTCCTCAAACTGTTGATGTCAAACGTTTAAAGCAGCAGCGGCAGCGGCGCTCGGGGCTATTTTCTCTAACTGTGAGAATTTGACCACTTGTAGAACCTTTGTTCGCGGTACTCGCTATCTCAAATAACTAATTGAGGTTATTGTACGCGGGGACTGTAGAGGTTAGAAGGTAGAGCAGAGCAAATTACAACTTGCAGGTTGGAACCACTGAGAATAATCGTCCAGTAGAAATATTTCAGCACACTCTTCATTACGTTGCGTATGTGTATATCAGGGGGAAAGAAGTTTAGCAACTTGGCAATGAATTGGAATGATACCCTCTAGAAGTAATTACATTGTTTGATTCGGTCTCTGTCTTCTTTCCATTGACCAATTCAGAAAATTAGTTCAAAGCTAAAAGGCGATTCATAACTCAAGCACAGACAGTCAACAGTTTTATCAGCCGTTATCAAAAGCTGGTAGAACCTTAGAGAATAAAAGTCTCGAGAAGAGTTGCACATGTATTGGAGAGGAGAGCGGCGCTGTCGGTGAACAATAACACAATAGCCAGATGCACAACGGATCTTACCTTTGCAGATGCTCACCGTTTATGATAAAAACGGAGCAATTATCCCGGTAGCCCTCCGTTGTTCGCCAGATATATTCAATCGTTTATTCCTAAAAGGGTAATCTGGAGACTTTTCGACGATGTCATTCTCACACTCAAATTCATAGTGTGGAGGAAGAGATCCACTTGACAGGAGAAACCCAACTGCTTGAACAACTTGAATGATCAAGATTGAATGAATAATTGAATAATTCCAATAATGCTTAGGTGAACGTTTAAACGGAACGAATAGTGAAATATCGAGATTATCGGTATTTGTTGGAATATGAGACATAAATGCCTTGTAGTAGTCACCCTACATATCTATGTTACTGAGCTGAATTATTCATATTTTGTCAGATGAACGGAATGACAGGGTTAATATATGAGAACCTGGGCAAATTTCAGTGCTTGGGTGTGATGTTATCTTGGAACCCCAATTTGTGGTTGGGATTTTTCACCTGAGTTTGTTTGATTTGAGATCAATGGATTTTTCAATGCAAGAAACGGCCGCACTCAAATGTTTTATGTAATATACAATAGCAGGGAATGTACCAGCCCCATGTACACACTTTTCATGATCTGCCTCTGGTAGAGAAACTTCAAGCATTTTCGGTATGTTATACATTCTTGAACCGTCTGTATCTCTTAAGGAATACCATCGTAACCTTCGATGTATTTTGAGTGCTATACAAAAAAACTTGATAATAATAAACAAGTAGTCAGGGTGATCTCTTTTGCTAACCATTTTTTTGCAATAAACCGTAGATATGTCAAAATATCTTCTTTTCTTCTGAAAAAAAGTTTCAGTTAACCTTGTCAATGACCAGATCAGAGAGCCCATTTCTTGGTCGAGTTCTAGATACCAATAACTGATCTTTTCAACATCAACGACTGTTTACTGTTCTGTTATCTTGTTGAATGCCCTGTACATGGATGGCTCCATGTGTAGTTCTTATGAATGAACCATCGACTGCAATGCCTAAAAAAATCTAGGAGCATTCATGTTAGATTACGTAAGTTGTTTCTTTACATTACATACACTTGTTTCAAAAGGAGTGAATCAAAAGATAACAGATTCTTTTATGACCTACGTAGCCAATTGAGTTAACAATATTGTGGACAGGTGACTCATTGCGTCCATCTTACACTATGGTTTAGAACCCATAACAAATGCATCCCTTTAAAAAGACGTGACTTCACGGGCTGTATTTTTCATTTCAATCTTCAGACTGGGTTTTAAAGGACACAGCCTCAAATGTGTATATTTTTGACAACAATCAGGCTTCATTAAAGTAGTGCATTTCTCATGGACCAGTTTCACGACTATCGGCAACAGATTTGAAGAATTTCGTCTAGATGTCTTCAGTACCATTGGGCAGTTTGTGCAAAAGCCTTTACCTTCTGAATAATGTATTTTTTCAAAGGTATTGTCCCCTTATCGTTATCACTTTTGCAGCAATTATAAATAAATAGATAGAATGATTTTGAGTAACATAAAAATAAAAATTATTTATTTAAACAATTTAGTGAGGAACGCCAACGTTACATTAAGGTATAGATATTCTCCATGCAGAAGAAAAACCCAAAACTTTGAGACTCCCAAATAGGTATTCATACCGTCCCCAGATTTTCTGACTATTTTAGTCAACATTATTAAGAGACATCCGTGGGAAATCTAATTATGTAAGTCATGTAATCCTTCGGGGGTATATAGCAGCACGGCTGTAACTAGTTTTATCTTTTTGCTAAACGTTTGTAACCGCTCTACTCCAATCCACAACCAGTTGCTTGTGCTTCCTAAACACCCCTCAAATTTACGGGTATAACATAAAGTAAAATTCGACGGTACATATTTAAACCAGTTATTGGCTAAATTTACAATAGCATTATTAGTTAAAAATTGAAGCAATAAGGGGCAAAAAGTTACTTCAAGTCTTTAGTGCCACTACCAATTCGAGTGATTCTGGGGTTATTTAAATCTTAAAGAGGGGATACAGTACCTCGAGAACATGCGACTGAGGTAAGAGGCTCATGTCAGTAGAAACACCTGGATAAATAAACAAATTCAATGGGGAGGGGACACCAAGCAATTTTGCAAGGGAGCAAGATCGCTTACATGTACGTAAATGCATACATACATGAGTATACATGACTTGATGATTGTAATAGAGTTACGTATATTACTAGTAGGGAATTGATAAGGACACCATAGACTTTGTTACAGACACCATAGATCACGTAATGCCCACACAACAATTATACCTGT